>JBCHJU010420371.1:0-10809 GCA_039654505.1 Plocamopherus imperialis
ACCTAACAGTGCTCTATGGGTAGATCCCAGAGCGGTATAACATAACATAATAATTCTACTTACATATATTAGACACACCCATTGGTTTCATGGCCTAGGGGCCAATCATCAGGTGGCACAACCAATAGTTGTGTCTAATATATGTAAGTAGAATTATTATGTTATGATATATATATATATATTAATACATATATATATATACAGTGCACTCCTGTTAGCATGACATCGTTGGGATCATGAAAAAATGGTCGTACTAAGCGGATGTCATGCTAAGCAGAGTTAGGCATAATGATTGTTGATGATACAAAATGCGCGACGGATGCAGAAGAAAACAGTTTTATTGGTACAGTAAGGAAAAGGTGTGAATATTTAACTGCATAGAAGTACATGTAGAAGCAAAAGCTGAATAAAGACAAATGCCTGAGCGACATAATATAATCATTCATGGTGTCTGTCGGCTGTTGATTGGCGTCCATTAGCGGTACATGTATTAGCACTGTGCCAATACATGTATGAAGCAAATTTAGTGTAGATCTAGTGTAACGGTACTGGTAGTTATTGTAATTGAAGATTGTCCACAACATGTTATTACAAGCTCACTCTCTCAGACCCACAGACTATCAATAGGCCTACTATCATTATCATGCCGGGTCTTCACACCTCCATGTTATCTTTCGTTGCACCCCTGTCAGATTGATAGAAACGCCCATCACCCCTCCCGTACCACTCTCCTCAAACTGTACTCGGTATTAAAAGGGCAGAACTTTAGCCTAACCCTGTGAATGAGACATGCATTAGAATTTTGGGTCAGCTTTTAGCTTCGCTTCCGATTGATTTCATTAGGCTTAGCAATGCGATAGTGTGTGTTTTAGTTTTGAGCTTAAAATGTGTGTAGGCCTAGTACAGTATTGTACTGTAGTGTAGGCTAAGTCTAACTGAAGGTTACAAAATGTAGGCTTGCCTCGTCGCCTGCCGAGTCTTCACAGATCGCTCGGAAGGCCCTTCCTTTACCCCTCCCCTTGTCTGATCTGAACCTCCTCCCTTCCCCCCTCCTACTCTCCAATCGTATGCACATTGTATGAGTCTAAACCACGGCTTTATACTAGATCTAAGCCCATATATAGTGTTGCTGCATGGTATCAGTATTTAGTGCCTCAAATAGCATCGATAGTCCAACAAATCGGGCAAAAAAAAGTTATGTGTCCTGAGAATTTGGTCGTGGTAAATGGAGTTAGCATGTCATCTTAACCGATGTTTTCTAACAAAGAATAAGAGGAAAGTTGGCTGGGACTGTCACGCTAACCGAGGTTGTGTTAAGTGAAGTGCACTGTATATATATACTGTACATGACTATATACTGGTTCATAACACGAACAATAGATATTAAATTAGACATTAATGAAAAGGCAACTTCATGCTCTTTTTGTTCAATATAATCAAAGAACAAAACTTATTTCTGTATGGTTACATTTTGGGACTGAAAATGATCAATCTACTTCAAGTTGATTGTGATTTGAACACTATATGGAGTCATTTGGTTCGCAACATTGAGCTAAAATTTGAAAATTAGGCGCACACTTGATTTACCAATGTGTAAGGCTCCACAAAATTTATGCAGATAAAAGAGAAAGTCAATAGAAAAGAAAACTATTTCAATGAGATTTTTGTTTTGTTTACAAGGGTCTTATTGTGAAGGAGTGGGTTCTGAGGCAGTGAAGTTTGCAGTATCTCAACACTGGGATCTCTGTTGTTGTCTCAACCTTGTTAACAAAATATTGTGCAGTTTAACCCTCTTGTTTTTAAACCGCCCAAATCCGCCCGTGCCCTGGACAGCTCTTTTTGCACAACCCGCCCAAAACCGCCCGAAGCGAAAACAGGCTTTTGCATTCAACCTGCCCGAAACCGCCCGGTGATGCTCGTCTTACTAACTTCACATTCTTCAAAGGCAAGACTTCATATTTCATTCCAAAAATAGAACAGAGGTCAACTTCTACTCAATGGGCAGGCCTAGCCTAAATTTCATTCCATTTGGGGATCACACGTGACCGGTCAAGGCATTTTGATTCTGCCCGCACTGATCAGCTGTTTGACTGTATGACCGTTTTGTCTCATCTCGCTGTCTGAAATAAACCTTTCTTTACTTTTATGTTTGACTTTTGTGTCATAAGACTATTGGTGGACCCTAGAATGGACACAGAAAGGGACTTTGAGCCAGATTTTGAGTTTGACGACGATAAAATTAAAACTCTTGCGGCAGAACTGGAATGACAGTGACAGGCTCCACTGTTCTTTCACTTTTACTGTCTGTTTACCTAAGCTTACCCTATCTAACAGAACAAACTGGTCAAACGTGTTCACCAATCATTGAAGAGTAAGTATGCCACATTTGAACAGTGAAGTTTAAAAAATAATGATTCTGTAACCAGTCTAGTGCGATGACCCCCAAAACGCGTGTAGGTAAATAAATGTAAACACATCCAGGCGGGCAAGCACAAGGGAAAGTGAACTTCTCACCAGCGCACCGGTTGACTTAATTTGACCATGAGAGGGTTAAGGGAGACATGTCACAATAGCAAGTTATATTACTGCCATTTCCAGCTCACTGGCATTATCTGCAAGAGGCATGTCCTCTGCTGTCTCAGCCCCTTTGCAGAATCCATTGTGGGGAAAGCAGTTCTGTTATTTTATCCCAGGCCAACATCATGTCTTAAAGGGCATGGCAAACAAAGGGACTGACTTGCCTCTATCACCAAACCCACTTCCTTGCTGTTTACTCTGGCCTTAGAAAAATGTGACGATGGAAGTGGGAGGCATCGATAAGCCTTGTTTTGGGAAGAGAGAAGGGACTTTTTTCTCTTTGTGCGCAATAACATTGGGTCTCTATAGCCTGGCTTAATTGATGATTCACATGTCGGTATATGAGGTTTAAGAGTGAAAGGGTGTCAATATAAAAGAATGAATATAGTAATACATGTACTTAAGAGGGGAAAAATGGGATCTAGCATGTCATATCAATAAAAGGGAAAATTTGAAAGAAATGATGGCGATTTAAGTAGTGCCGACTGTAAAGCATTACTGTAACTTTCTTAGTGTAGAGTTTACAGCATCCGTATTGAACAAGGATATTTGTGAACTGCTTAATAAGCTATGTGACCTCCTAGGGCCTCAACAGCAACAGCACAAGTAAGCATTGAAGAAATGAGATTCCAAATAAAAGGATGTAGAATTATGTTTTAAACTACCACCACCACTGTTCCAACTATTCAGTACTTTGAGGATGCAAACGATGACAATTCAGCCATTTTGAGTGTGGTCCCATAAGTTCTCTATTCGATTTAGATCCACTGGTGATGATAATGGCCAGGACGTGGTTTGAATTCTGTATTTCTGAGGAAATATTCTTAGGTATGAAAAGCTGTATGTGCCCTTGGATCACTTGTTGAACATGAAGTGCTGTCTTCGGTTAATAAAAGGCACAACATGGGCTTGGAAAACAACCAGTGAGTAATTCTATGCCTTAATGGCTGTCTGTGTTGCGAAAAAATACTTTTGATTGCAGTACCTACACTGGCCTTGATTTTCATTGTGCCCATTTCAGGGCTGCCAACCTTTGAAAATTGATAAAGGGCACACCTCCCATAACAATTGAAATGGCCTTGTTAAGCATGACTAAAGGGAAACTACAACTAACCCCTCACCCCCCACCCCTGTTGCTGTTTAAGTAATGATAACAGTAGACTCAAAAATCATGACTCTAGCTTTAATTCAAAATCATCCATGCGTGTCAATAATTTATCAAGTTGTCTCATAAATATATTAACAGCATTTTTTTCTTTTGTTCCCCCTTTTTGGGAGGCCGACATTAAAGGACATAATGTAATACTCTAATACATCTCTGACTGCCTCTGCAATCAAATTTTGTTGCTTTTTAATAAATGTTTTCTATTAATTTATTATTCTTCTGCTTCTTTGAACAAAGCATTGTACGGCTCCATAGTCTAGTGGTAGACATTTCACTTAGCAACTGTGTGGGCTAGGTTCGAATCCAGTTGGGGGTAGTGTGAAGTTGGATCCATGGAAAAGGATCTTTACACACATTTCCTCATCCTACTTAGGTATAAAATGAGTAGCTGGCCGTTAACCGCATCATCCCTGTCTGAACAATTGTACTGTCACCGAATAGGCAGCCTCTCTTTTTCCTTCACATTATGAGTTGCAGTTGATAGTGGACCCTTTGTAAAGCACTTTGAGCACTAGTGGATATTGTGCTGTATAGGAGTTCTCCTTTTTTTTTTTTTTTTTGGATCTTGTAAATTATAGTTTAACAATTCTTATTGCTAGATATTGATTATAAAAATATTGATTATATTACCCAATGTGGCAAGAAGTTGCTTAAGCATATCTAATGTTTTATCCACAGTGTCTCTGCCGGCTGGAGATGCAGTCAGTCCAAGAATTTTTGGTCGTCGAGACAGATCTGAGATTTTGGCATGGTAATTAGAGATGAGCTTATTATAAGGATGCCTCTTGACACAGTGGTGAACTTCATCCAGGACAGCAAGACTAAAGTGATCCCACTGAATGAATCCTTTATCAAGCATATTGATGCAGTAGTCTGCCAAATATAAAAAATAGAAACACAAATACATTGTAATCCAATTTCCTTTCCCCTGCTGTCACCATCAATTGAAAATAACTTAAGGTAGGGAACAAAAACATTGTTGTTGGTTTTTTGGGGTTGTCTTCTTTTTACTGGCTTTTTCATCAATATTTCAATCTTGTAGCAAGGTTATTGGCATACCTTAGTGAGTATTCTAAGGGGAGTATGGATGCTGAGCTACACTCCCTTTCCCTTTAATCTTTTACCTCGCCCTGAATTCAGAGTAATGACCTAGTAGATATATTAGAGGTATACGAGGTTCTAATTTTTCAAAGATTCAGAAAAAGCATAAAATCATCAACGATGATCCCAAGTGCAGACTGCAACAGTGATCGTAGACCCGTAAAATGTCGCATTAGTTTCAAGTTAAATATGCAAATAAAAGGAAAACACAGCCAAGATTATGAAATGAATCACTCAATAGTGATCTCTCAATTGCTGCCCAATTCAAAGAAGAGGTGAAACACAGATATGAAGGTATTACAACAGAGGAAAACATTGAAAAGCAATGGGAAGGAGTGTCAAAGTGCCTGACAAAATCATTAGAAGAAATAATACCCCTGAAAAGCAACAAGCAAAAAAAAAAAAAAAAAAAAAAAAAAAAAAAAAAAAAAAAAAAATTGTTTAAATGCTGCTGACACAGGAAATCTTAGACATCATTGATGAGCACAAGAAATTGGAAAAGAGCAGTTTGGAATACAAACATGGTGATAACCTCATCAAGAAAGAGAGCAAAAAAGCAAGGGAAATTTAAATAAATAAATAATGTGAATCAATGAAAAAGCATAAAAATAAAACCATGAAACTGCTGTATGACTCAAAAACTTACCACGAAATTGATACAAGATATTGAAGAAATTGATACAAGATAAGTAAAACTACCAGATTTACGGCTTTGCTTCTTTCCCACCACTCCCTCCATTGAGATCACTCTCAACACCAACAATGAACAACTAAAAAGACTTGCCAATTTATCTCCATGACACAAGACAGACGAGCAAAAACCCAAGAGCTCCTGGAATGATCACAACAAAAACGCAAGATAACTTTCTGAGAGAGTCCGAGGGAAATATTTTAATGGACAATTGAGCTATCCAAAATATTTGTCACAATACTTTGAAAATACTATGAGGAGAGGTAGAAGTTGCTTGCAAAGAAATAAGAAAAGAGAAAGCTGTAGCTGAAGATATTTTTCAAATTGAAATTATTGATGCATTGGGTGACATAATAACTGAATCTTAACAAAGACATTCAATATTATATACTAATCAAAATTTATTGATTTTTGAGTCTCTTAAAATGAAAATTATTATGTCTTGAATGCTACATATAGTCTGAATACAGATGTTTTAAAAACATAATGTATACATTTTAAAGCATTCATGATTTGGAGAAGTAATTGGTGCCAAGTAATTTTAGGTCTAGTGCAAACCTGGAAACATTTTTTCAAAACCTCTACAAAACTTAAAAGTTTGTACCCATATGTCCAATAAATGCACCATATATTTTTTTTTATTATTAAACACAACCTCATTTAATATCAATCCTATCCCACCTTACTTAGAATTCACAATCAATCTCTCTTTGGGGACGGGCCGCTATTTTTGCTTTGCTAATCCAAACTTTTTCTCCCCATCAAAGGCAATCAACCAGATTTACCTTGATTGATAAATCAGGTTTTCGTTTTCCTAGTAATCTGGTGGTTTTTCACACCTATTCAGACTGTGGGGAATTAAGAATTGCAGACTTGTTCAAAGAACAGCGCAAAATGCCCCTGAACACACCCACTTGGCGACGTTGAGTTTTCATGAATCTCATCGCATGACATGACCTCCACTCTGGACATCTGATCAGCGCACTTTTTTCACGCCTATCGTGAAGCGAGGCAGAGCAAGCTAGCTTACACCAATTGGTCATCTCGAAATGGAGGAAATTATTTCACGTTTATCAAGTGGCGAGACAGCTAGGCCTAGCCAACACTGTATGACGTCTTCGTTGTTTGCTATTAACTCATTGAATACGTGTCAGCACAATGCTGACAGTACAACAAAGTCCAAAACCTACTCTTTTACATCATGAAAATATAGACTTTATGTACCTTGGATATGAAAACTAATTATATCATTAGAATTAGAAAGCAGAAATATTCTTCTATAACATGGAAAAAAAACTATTTCTCTTTATTATCACTGATAGAAAAGATACGGCTGATTGAAAACGTATGTCTCAATGGTTCAGTGAGGCCCCCTATAGCATGTCTTCAATGAGTTAACCCACGAATGTCTCTATACCAGGGAGATGGGTAATTACATAAACTTTTGAATGAACTGATCCCTTCATGCCCCTCTTCCGTGGGATATAACCGACTCCAATTCTGAGCACATGGTCCAATGCTTTCTCATGCATTGATTGGTCATTTGTCGTTCGTACTGATTTTAACTCCGCCCCTTTTCAGCATATGGCTCTCAAACAATTTGAGTAAGTGTTCATTTTCAACAATCACATTGTCCAGTTGGATCACGAACCATACTACAAGATAGAAAATCTCGTTATATACTCTATAGTGGTTTAATGAGTAGATCATAAGGATAACAATATTATCCTGTTGCAAACATCATCCAATACCCCATGATAGCGTGGACGGTTATGTCATTGTCACTGATTCCGCAATCCAGAAAATTCGGTAATACAAATAAAATGCTTCGAATGGACAGGTTTGGCTTAGTGAGACTAGACTAAAAAAAAGGCCTTGAATGTGGCACCCCAAAAGAAAATACATCATTTGAGTCAAAAGGATCGAATAGCTTTAAAAAGTGATTGTAAATATATATGTATGGGAAACTGGAAATAATGACAAAATTAGTGCTAAAATAATAGACCCTATTCATTAGTATGTGCAGAGAGGTAAAAAAACACCATAAAATATTGACTCTGTTGACAGGAAAAATAGTAAAACATACCAGCTGTGGTAACTATGATGTCGTGTTTCCAAAGAGGGATCCCTTGACAGTGAGTCATACCTCCACATACAAAAGCTAATTTCAGTTCCCTCTTCACCTTGACATGTCGATCGTCTAAAGAATTCCTTTCAGGACGAAATTTGACGAATATTGTAAAAAAAAAAAAAGGTGAGGATGACAAAAGCTATTTTTCAACACAGTAGTCTATCTAGTCTGTTACAGATTATCATGAAGCTACAGATTATGATAAAAGACAAGCTTGTACACAGATTTTTCCATGTGAAATGGTTCGCTTCACTAGGGTACATATTTAAAATAAATTTAAAAAAAAACGTTTCTTTGTTGTTAATGCTGTCTGCTACCCAAAAACTTGTTATAATGAAAATTAGCGTAAGCAAATAACCATAATATATATGTTATGTTCATTAATTATGGCCTGCCTCCAGTAAAGTTGTAACCAGGCAATTTAAAAAATTACCACTTTTCCTTTTTCAAAATCTTCATACCTAAAAAATGTTTCACTTTTCACTTTCAATTCTCTCTCAATGTATTGACCTTGTTGAATGACCAGGAGAACTTTATCCACAAGGAAAATGACTGGCCGATTGAAATTCTCTTGAAGCATTAAACCCATGGTCAAAACAGAAACAAGAGTTTTCCCTGTGCCTTGAAACAAAATAAACAACAAAAAAGAAAGAAAAAAAAATCAAATATTTAGAGGTAGTAAAGTGCATTCACTGTTTTGTGAATATAGACTATAACAGAGAAGTGTATTCTGCTATGACCTCATTCATGACAATTTTTCAATTCCATATTGGAACTACAACTAATCAATTTCTCTAAAATCTGACTTGCATTTAAAATTTACAACGAAAGTCTCAGCATATTTAATCAGTAGCCATACATATTTTTGGAAAGTGGATTATCTAAATATATATGAACAAAAAAAAAAAAAAAAAAAAAAAGAAAATGTCTTGTCTTGACAAATAATTAATTACTGAAGTCTTCAATTTTTCAGGCTACAAATAACTCCAAGTACACTAGATATTATTTCTTTTGCACCAACAATTATAGAATATGTAGTTTATTGTAGTGTATAGCTGACATGATGCAGGACAAATTAAATAATATGAAACAAAATGTGAAGGACATGAAAGCATTGGGTGAATTTGCAGATAAACATCAAAAACAGCCAACCATTTTTCTTATCTAAATGACTTATTCATCAAATAAGCAAAAATATTGACCCCATTTACTGGAGAAAGGCTTAACAATTAATTCTGCTCATCATATAATCTCAAATAAGGCTCAGCTTAAGATGATCATTAAAAATATGAAATTTTTTTATACAGTAGTTATTGTCTAATTGGACTCCTGCTGGATGGACGTTTTGCCTTCACGCTTTTTTGGTGAAACGTTTTTTTCTTATTATCAAAATCACCCCTCTAATTGGATGGTCCAAAAATAAAATTTCAGTTTATTGGACGTTATATTCCGGAAAAATGGTTTGACTATCAATATCCAAATTCATTCACAGTTCATAAAGAAACCAACTGTGCGTATGAATACGCTATTGAGCTCCAGGTGGCTTAGCGTAAGGAAAAGGGGGTCTGACAAGGGTTTATTGGCGGGTACTGGTCCAGGTGTGAATACAGAGCTAAGGTTTCAAAAACTGTGGCAGGGCATGGCGGCTCTAATGCATGCAACACACTAGGCCTATGCCGTGACATAGTGGTGACCATTCATATTTCATTCCACCATGACCAGCCCCTCGACCCATTGATCTCATGCTTGACATATTGTATGTTGTACCAAGCCTATGTAATAATACGACCATCCCTCTGATTGATCAGCACACTCAGACAATGATTCTCTGCTTCGTTTTGCTTGATCGTCTGCCAGAGTCCAGGTGTTTTGTTTGCTTGACACGACACATCGGTATGGGAATGTAACTCCCTCTTTTCATGGAAAAGAAGGCCCCTCTGATCGTGTGATCATTGTCCAACCATGGACAGTCATTTTGGCAGTCTGAATGTTCGCCTGACTGGACGCTTCACCTAATTGGACACTTTCGTTGCTTCCAGACATCTTCCAGGCCTCCATCCAATTAGGCGGTAACTACTGTACTAAACAAAAAGAAAAAAAAGGAAAAAGAAAGTGTGCATCAAACTCTGACAAACTCTTTCTTTCTTTCTTCATCTGTCCCCATTTCTACCTTTCGGTGTATGGGTTTGCGAACCCGCAATGATCTTCCTCCACACCACCCTGTCCTGACATTTCCTGCTTCCTGACAAACTCGTTATCACTAATTAAAGTCCTAGGAAAATAAAATTTTGCTAGAAAACACTTTGATCTCTTATTTAAAGAATGACACTATCAAAATTTGTATCAGGTATGGTTGTATATCAAACAACACATGTAAATACCATTACTCACTGAAAATTGAGCTTTCATTTTTAATAGTGTGTGTCTGCTATGAGCTCTTTTGCCCATTTCACATCTTCGCTGCATGGTGTATACCAGATACTGTGTCTGCTAATAGGGCATGTTAATCCCATCTTCCTCAAGAACTTCAGACAGCCAATTCTTGGCTTTTTGTTGGTTGACCTCTTCCTCTGTGTACTCATTCTTAGAGTTCATCTCACAGGTGCTTTAATTCATGGGTGAAAGGTCAGCAGGCAATGTCAATTAAAAAAAAAATTGTTTATCCAGATAATCAATATATGCCTCGTATGGATGTGTGTTGTCATGGTGGAATATCATATTTATATGGGCCTCGGACATTGCGGTATGGCTCTTGGTATGCAACAAAGACGTGATACTGTTGCAAGTGCTCGAGACATACAAACTACTAAAAGCAAAAACTCAATTTAATTATTTTTTTTTGTTAGAAATAATGTTTACATGCCTTGTATGACTGAAAACCTCATCTGAAATATTTTGTTTTACTTTGTTGACATTCTTTTAGCAAAGGATCAAGATGTCTTCTAGAGAAATTTAAATTTCCTAGGACTTTTGTAAAAGATAACAAGTTACATTAAATTTTGATAAACAATTTCTTTCTCCTTTTTTTTTTGACTGAGCATACTTTGGATCTAGAAATCATAATTATCACTATACAAAAAAAAAGAAAGAAAAAAAAAAGGGGGGGGGGGGGGGGGAAAGGAGAAAGAAAAAAAAATGATCTAA
>JBCHJU010420482.1:0-14002 GCA_039654505.1 Plocamopherus imperialis
TGATTTCAATTTATTAGCACTGTTGTCACGGACGGCCATCGCCGCTGTCCCGTCTGTATATTCTCTAGTCTGTGATAATTCTAATATCTTTATATTATTTTCTCATTAACTATTGGTGTCGGGGCCTTTTTCTTTTATTGGTGCTTCTATTTTATCTTTTTTGTTGTCATTTTTCTTATCAAAAGCAGTAAACTCACTTTGGCCTTTTTCTGAAGAGCTTGTACAGAGCATCAACCATAATAGCAGACACATCACTAAATTCTCGTCTGAAGGCTTTGTCCAAATACTTGTCCTCAGCTTGGAGATTGTCATATTCATTGCGGAAATTTTCCACACTCTTTCTAGTTTCAGCAACAGCCTCAAAAGCGAGTTGCTGTACATGATTTTTAAAAAGAAAGAAGAAGAGTTACATAACAGGACACCAAAGGGATCTTCAGTAGTATACTTTTATCAATCTTTGATCTTTCTGACTCTTTATTTTCAGTCATCTTTAAAAGTTATCTAATTTATTTTCCACATTTAAATTGACCATAAAAACACAAATACTGAGAAATTCCGGGTAGAAGAGAGATTAGAATATGCATGAAATAAGAGGCAGGTCAGGATTCCTCCTGCATTTGGCACTGGAAGGTAACATACAAGAAAGGAGAGGCAGAGAGAGACCAAGAAGAATTTGAATGGATGATATAGTGGCTGGCACTGGAAGGTAACATGCAAGAAAGGAGAGGAAGAGAGAGACCAAGAAGAATTTGAATGGATGATATAGTGGTCGGCACTGGAAGGTAACATAAAAGAAAGGAGAGGCAGAGAGAGACCAAGAAGAACTTCGATGGATGATATAGTGGAGTGGTCAGGGCTGACAACATATGGCGAGGTCAAATGTAGAGCCGAGGTTACAAGACAGGGGAGGGACATGACTGCTAACCTTCGGACTGATGATGATTATGATGATGATGATGATGATGATGATGATGATTGATGATAATGATGATGATGATAATGATGATATGATGATGATGATGATGATAATGATGAATCTAATCATAAATTAAGTTAAAAGAAATTCTACACATGACTTCATTTGAATTTGAAAAGTAAATTGATGAGGTAAAAGCTTATCTTACTTAAGAGCTTTGAAGAAGGATTTGACAGCCAAATACCTTAAGATTTCTTTTGTGATCCAAATTCTGAGTGAGATCTTTTTCTCTAATTTCAATCTCCTCCTGGATGAGCATAGACTGTCTCAGACGCAGAATTTTCAACTCTTCCTGTATATAAAAAAAAAGTAAAGATAATGACCCATGTAAAAATTTTTCCAAATTAATATGGTTAATCATACATCGTTTATATAACAAAGAATTTAATTTTGATTTGAATTGTGCTATTGTGTTTATTTATTTTACATATCTGTTTTCCTCGGTGGTTTTGGTTTGGTTTGGGTATTTTTTTTTGTCTTGTTTTGTTGTTTTTTGTGTTTTCTTTATATTTTTGTTTCTTTTTTGTTTTTTTTGTTTTTTTCTTGAGGGGAGGGTGTTATTTTCTTTTGTTCTTGGGTGTTGTTGCAGTCGTTGGGGTTTGTTTTTGGGCTGTTTTGTTATTGTTGTTGTGGTTGTTGTGGTTGTTGTCTCTTTTTGTTTTAGTTGGTTGTTGTTTTTTTAAATCCTGATCAAACACAAAATTCCTATTATGAAAATCAGTCACAACTAGCTTCATGATTCTAAACAAAAGAAAACATACAACTGAAAAAAAGGTAAGGGCATTCCATAAATTAATACTGACAGACAAAAAACCTATTCCGAAACCTTGTGGTAAGACTGATAAAACAGCAATATTTTCTCAGTATAACTTATTTCTCTTACAGTTAATAGTTTGGTGGCAAAAAGAATCAAAATGAAAGAAATAGTTTCGTTGTCTAAAACTAAGTCCTGTAGCTATTTTTTCTTCTTCATTGCCAAAAGATTTACCAGTGGCATATTATTAGATGGGGCCAAAAATGACCCTTTTTAACAAGGCTAAAGAGTATTCTTACAAACCTGATAAATCACCATCATGACCTTTATCTTTCTCATGAAAAGTACATTCAGGGTATCATCAAAAGCCTGCAGGTTTTCTTGAATAGTTGCTTGATGTTTTCGTAGCTCTGTCTCCAATTGCTATAGGCAGTGAAATAGTAATTTTCAAGATATTGCAGATGAAAACTTTAAATAAAAAAACAATTAAATTCACACCAGAATCACTTGATTACCAGATTAAAATATATCTGAAATCAACAATTGTGGGATTGAGTCATTATTCTTGGTAACCAACGATAGTGCAACAAATGGAACACTTAAGTCCATTTTACTAAAAAAATGTTTTTTAAATGTCAAACATTGAATGGAAACCAGTTCATGAAAAAATTCTTCCCTGACACAGCAAGACTCTGGAAATCCCTTCTTGAGAATGTCCAGACAACACAAAATCTAGACAAATTCCAAAAAGAGATAAAAAAAAATTCTCTTTTGGCCAAATCACAACTGAAACTTCAATGTAGATCTATATCAATGTCAATCCAACCACTCTCGCTACACACTGTCACGTTTGTCTTCAAGCCATGAAGCTGCGACAGTACAGTTTGAAATGGATTGGAGAATGGCAAGATATTTTACTTCAGATGAAGATATGCATAATTATTTCAAAAGCAAAAAAAAAAAAAAAAGATAAATCTTGCTTTTTCTCCGAAATTTATCGTAGGCAGGTTCTAATGTGTTTAGAGCAATCATGAAGTGTCATTAATTTAAAATTATTCAATACCTTTCTGTATTTCTCTCTCTCCTCGTTGAGCTCCTGAACTTTCTTCTGGTAATCCTTGGCCAATTTTACTTCCTCTTCAGAATAATCCTCTTCTTTCTTTGAAAGCATAAAGGCAGGTTTTGGCACATCCTGGTAGATGACGTAACAAATGGCAACTTTAATCGATTCTTTAGTAAAGCGAGATTTTTTTACAAAATGGAACATCTTAACTAATCCTCTCCATACTATAAGTAGAATCAGATCGCTAAACTATCCAAGCAGAAATTTGCTTTACCCTATGAAAGAAAAAAAGTCATTTGAAAGATGGTCAAAACACCCTCATTAAACTAAACTGGCAAGGAAAAATGAAGGACTTACTTTTTTCAATTCATCTTCTTTCTTCACTTCCAATACACCGCCCATCATCATGTCAAGGGCACGTTCACGAGCATTGTCACCCTTTTCACGTGCAAGTCGCTCCTCCTCAACTTTTTGCTCCTCCTCAAGTTTCTTTCTTTGCTCTGGAGTTAAATACTTTTCCACAGTGATCTGAAATCATCCAAAAAAATGGCCGATAAATCCATAAAATAACAAAATAAAGTGTCATAAAATTGTGAGAGGCAGTTTTTTATTGTCAGTTTCATATTATGTACCCGATGCGAAATTAATCCTAATTTTTAGTTAGTACTAGAGCAGACATCTCCATCAAAACTGATATTCCCTTGAAACTCCGTAATTGAACTGATTAATCGGATTTCCTTTCTTTTTAAGAGTATGTGTTTGACCTATAGAATCAATTGTAAGATCTTTTGTAGCCTGGGATGAAATCAACTGAATAGTTTCGCATTTTGTCTATTCTATTTTGCCTATAAAGCAAAATCACATCCCCTCATATCAGTCCCCTGTTCAAATCTGACTGCTTGTTAAAGACCCTCAAAAAGGTGAGGGCTAGCCACCAAAAGATTAAGCTGTAGAGGGACTCCCCCATATGGCATTAATGTCAGTGGGAGCACATGCATGTTGAGCAAATAAAAGACACAAAACCAAAACTCACCTCACTGTCCGAGACTTCTAGTAGAAGTTCAGGTTTCTCTGCGATGCTCATAGAAGGGTCAGCAACGTCTTCACTTAATCCCAGATAACTAATGATCTTGCTTATTCTCTTATTTTTGTCTTTTACTTTTGTAATTTCACCTTCCTTCTTGGAAAAAACTTCATCAAACTCCTTATTAAAAGCCTCTTTTATCCGATGGATAGCATCCTTAAAGAGAAAGAAATCCGAAACACAAAAAATCAAAATCAAAATATTCATTCAAATCATTTTCCAAAAGGATAAGCAAACTTCAAACCATATTTTAAATTTCTCCTAAATAATACACAAATCTAACAATGTATAATTCAACTGAAAAAAAGAATTTTGTATAGTGCTAAAAATTATCTCTATACATTTCACTTGAGGATATTTTTGTAGGTTTTACTCAAGATGGTGCAAAACAGAATATGCCTTTTCATCTTTGCTTTTAATTCATACCTATTCATCTTTTTATCTAGTTCATGTTAGTGTATTATCTTCTCTTCTTAGTTGGGCTTTTTTCTGTATCATTACTATGTGAATAAACTTAAAGCAAGTGTTGCTAATAATATCAAAGGTTGATGTTAAATGCTAAACATACCTCCAAAAGCACAATTTGTTGAACCTTTTGTTCCCTTGTGTTCAAATCAAACTGACTGTAAAATAGTTCATTTCCACCACCATAAGATGCTCCTGAAAAATTAAAATACAGTATGGAAAAAAAATTGAAACCAATGAGCGCATAGATCACAGTCTATTGGTTGCCATTTTCATTCAAGAAAATCTATCATCATGCAGACTTGCCAATCCTTCCGATTTGGGTGAAATCATTATGATTTTGCCCCCTAGTTTCTGCTATTCCATTTTGTGTTAAAAAATTACGATTTGATTAAATCACAGATGATAATGAAAATGTGAGGAGGATTGTGGAATTCATCATCCGCTCTAGATTTCAAGAAGGTGCTGTGGCATAGCCATAGTGTGTTGGTATAAGGACTAGAGGGTCTCAGTTTCAAACCCGCCAGGTGACATATGAGTTTTTTCTTCCCTTTGGCAAGAAAATTTAGCCCTGTAACCTTACTCAACCTAGGTTAAATGTCTGCTTAATAGGCGTACTATGAAAATCAGGATAAGTTACAGCCGCATGAGAGGATAGGTTCAAATAGGCAACTTACTTACTACTTCCTGAATTATAACTCTATGCCATTTACAGACAGAGAAAAAGAAGACGATAAAACATAAAAAAAAATAATTGGTTTATGTCAAGAAATTTCAGTTTTACCCAAGCTTCCAGAAATAGACGGATGATCTTGTCCTTCACTTTCTTTCTCGTCTCCCTCTCCTTCATCATCCTAAAAAGGACAAAGATAATGAGTTAATTATGTCCTGCCCATTGCGTTCTATATAAAAGCAATCTTGCACTTTCGGCTTTGAGCCCTCACTCTGTTATACAGTCAATTGCAAAAAGCAAAGACAAAGGGTTGAGAAAAGAGCTACTCATACATTATATTTAAGTGAAGAAATATCAGGGAATATCATGTCAATCTAATCTCTATTTCACATACAAAATATACGTCTTAACTAAAATGCAAAATAACTTTTAAAAGGATGTAAAAAAAAACCAACAATATAGTGTAACTTACACGAACAATCGGTTTGGTGTTGGCTTCAACAAGTTGCTTTCTTGTCTGAAATGTTTACAAAGAAATCAATGTGAGATGATTAATGAGAAAAAATGTTGGGTTTTCTTCTGTTTCTTTTATGTCAACCATCTGAAAAAATTGGCTATGCTTGGGAGAGTTCATAATATCAGGCCAGGTAAATCAAACTATATTTCGTTGTGCATAGAGAAAAATACAAAATAATAATAATAGGAAAAGAGTAAAATTTGCTTTTAACCATAAAAGGAGTGTCAGCCATGGTGCAGCATCACTGATGGAGGCGGTAAGAGTCAAATAACCTTGCCCAAGGGAAAAATCACATACACGTAGCTCCAAATGGAATTCAAACTCAATGTCTTTCAGTTGCAGGTCCAACATACTTTACTGTCGCTGTGCCACCATGCCACAGCATCATCAGTTAAACAAGGATCATAATGCCTCCCCAAAGTCCCACTGTCACACATATCCCAAGTGTAGAGGTGAAATAAAGAAAAATCTGTCACCTGGAATTTTGTCCTTACTCCCTAGAGTTTTCTTATTGGGCAGGATTCCAATTCAAGAGGTCCACATGACTTTATGTTGACAAGGCTACTTTCATGAAGTATTTGCTACAATTACTGTAATGAAAAACTTTCATTCATACATACTTTTTACAACACTTGTTCACACAAAAATAGAAGTACTCATGGCTTGTCAGAACAACTGTTCAAAATGTGCAAGTTATCTCATTTCCTTTCTCCAATTTATGAAGCAATTGATTCAAGTTTTTGGAATTTTCTAATATTTCATAAACTCATCAATAATTTACTATGGTGTCTAAATCTGTCAAAATTTTTCAAACACATTATTATGCTTAAGATAAGCTCTAATGGATGATGCAAATTTGAGATTCAACTGAGATGCCTTTTAACCATAGGGCATGGGATATACAGGAAGATGTTCTGTTAAGCTACTCCACTCACTGTCTTTTGCACCAAAACGCACTTTTTTATTCCTACATTGTACATTATCCAGCATACTGAACACCTTCAAGAGCTAGCCAGTCCAAGATAGGCCTACATGACGTCAGTGAAAGTGCCCCATAAACAACAAGCTATGGATCTAAAAAAAATTATTGTCATAAATATTGTTAAATCAATCACAATGGTCAACTTTTCAAAATTTGGATTCACGCTTTATGGCTATAAACTTATAATTCAATCACAACTCCTGTCCTTAAGTCCAAGCTGCGACTTCTGAATGATTTCCATGCACCACTTCACAATTTTTTCAGTTCAGCTTACCTCGAGCTCCCTGACTTCAATTTTTCTCCTTGCAGAAACAATCTTGATAAGCTTCATAACATGCAATGGGCGGCTTCTCAGGGGAAAGTTGCTTACTTCAAGACTAGAGCCAAAAGCCTTGACAGAAAAAATGTAAACAAATATTTTATATAAAATATAGCGGAAAAGGAAAAATGGTGCTCAGTATATTCTCATTAACTCCATGTATTATTTCAAAACCTGTGAATAAGCATATCCATCCATTCTTTCCAAATTTTGAATTTTAGTTTTGTTGAAAACCAGTAGTTATACTTCATTCTTGTTGAGACACATAATGTTCTTTTTGGGATTAAAAGTGTTCTATTTATTAAGAAGTAAACTGAAATGTTATAAATGTATCAACCATTATTATGTCTATGAACGCTCACTTGAAGAGCTCGGCCTTTGACATCCATCTTGTCCCAACATTCTTCTTTGATCTTCTCTCTGAGATACAGCTTTGCCAAGTTTTCAAACTCAATATCCTCACGAACCTGTAGAAAAAGAAAAATACCATCCACATTTTGTTCAAAGCATAAAACCTCAATAATATTTAAATATTCTACTGCAGTGAATAATAATGACAGTTTAGAATTTAAAAAAAAGGTAAATTAGTCCTTTCAAGCCTTTCTGTTCTCGGGGCTGGAGTTTATCTCGGTCTCCGTGGCATGAAGCGGATAATGACGGATTAGATTTATTACTTTCGGAATAGGATGCTAGTCTATTGCAGAATACTCTCGCGGCTGCAGCTGCACCCATTTTCAACTGTTCGAGTGTAGCAACAGGGGTAAAATTTCTTGTTTAAAAAAAATTCTTGTTTTTGAAACTGTGACACCTCATTCCCTGTCCAGAAGCTTTACCACTGAGCCCCCCAACTTTATCATAAGCAAGAGCAAATGACATACGTAAAGCTAGCATTCGGTATTCTTTCCTTGATCGTGCTTATATTAATTAACTACTTCCAATGAGGGCCTTAAATTTCCAAAACACAACACAATATTGAGGCCTATAAGCCAATATAAAAATTCCCATTGTTTTTCATCATTTGAAGCAATTTATGGTCAATGAAAAGCATCGCCTAGAAATTCTTCAGCACTTAGTTCACAGTACGATTTTGAATTTTTCCTTCGCTGTATTGACAATTGTACTCTCTATCATGAAATTCCTTGTTATAACGATTGACCTTACCTTTTTAATCTCAGCTTCTCCTTCGGCTTGAAGTCTGTTTTGTTCTTCCAAATCTAAATCAAACTCATGTCTACTTAGTTTTTCAATGTCAGGTAAATCTTGGTTCTGTGCCATCATGCTTTGGATCTGGTGAAATGAAGTAGCATCAGATTCATATGAACTAACACATAAAATAGGAAATTACTGAGAAAGTGTACTATATATATGACGAACTTCAACATGATCTATTTATTGGCACTCTCATAAGAGTCTTGAAATGATATTAAAAATTATTTTAAAAAGAGGAAACAATAACTTTTTGAAGATAGAGATGTCTTTATAAATAAATACATACAGTTTTTCGAATATCCCGGATCTGAGATCTCAAATCATGCTTGATGCCCGCATAATGCTCATTCTCTTGTCTCATGGCCTGGTATAAAAGATGGAACAATATGGTATCAATAAACAACTTAAACGAAGGTCAGACACACCTAAAAATAATTAAATATGAAAAAGAGTTCTTCGTAAAATGACTAAAACGTTACCTTTAATAGAGATGTCTCTTTGACAAGCTTTTCATGGAATGGCCTTCAAAAATTTATTCACTTTTTTTTTGCTATGCTCCAATTTTCATTCATACCGTATTCTATGTACAATGGCATATCTTATGATATGAATATTAATTTGTAATAATTCATGCAAAATTAAAAATGAAGACAGGAATTTTCTCATTGAAAAGACAGAAGATGTTTGCCTACATCAATATGCCTTTGTTCCAGCCATGTGGCATTGGCTCTTGGGGACGGAGGGGGAGAGATGTAAATTTCATCACGATCTTGAGCTGCCTGCTTCGCCTGTTCAATCCGATCCTACAAATTATAGATGTACATATAATATGTCACATAAGTCAATCTGAGGTGAAGAAATAATATAAAAAACTCACAAGGCAAACAAATAATAAATAAATAAAGATAGTAAAAGAAAACCTTAAAATACATTTTAATTACAACATTCACTAGAAATCGATATGATTAATTGATGATGCTTATTTTTAATTCAATTTACACAAACTATCCAGTCACATGATGCTTAACTCTACGGACTTTTGTTCTTTTATGTGGTAGTGGATCTTTTGGAGGACAGGGGAGCAGGGAATGTTGGATTACCAAAAATATTTAATTGTTTTCCCAGTCTCACCCTTCTTTCCCTCTCAAGCTGGGACGGCCTTCTATTTGCAGTTTGAATCTGACTCCACATCTGATATTCGGCAATCTTGTGATTTTCAGCATCAATGAATTCCATGTTCCTGAAACGTCTCTGCTTGGCACTGTTACTGCTTCCACCTGCCTTGTTTTTAGAATGGCTGGATGAGACAACAGTAGCAATACATAAAGCTTCTGCAAGACAGCAAGCTAAACAACACACACACACACACACAAATAAATTTTAATGTCATTGAAGGCACGTCAGCACAGTATTGCTGACAGTACAGCTGTGCCCTAGAGACTGTTTAAACGCCTGCATTTCATACCATGGATATGAAAAGTAATTAGATCATTAGAATGCAGAAATATTTTTCTATAACATAGAAAAACAACAATTATCTACTCTTTATCATCACTGATAGAAACTTTATGGTCAAAAACGTGCATCTCAGCTGTTTTGCGAGGCCCACTGTGGAATGTCTTCAATGAGTTATTCAAGGAACCACGTGATGTAGAATGCTATTAAGGGACATTAATCCAGCCGCTTGATATCAGTGAAGCAATAAAAATACGTTTATGAAGCACAGAAATAAAATGATGACACTGGCAACAGTATTGATGAAGTTATGTCGATATTGTTCAAATAATGTGAAGCTTTTCCAGTGAGGCCTGAATGGATTTTTTTCCTCCAAGTCTGCATTTAAAAATGAAAAGTGAGGTGGAGAAAATGTTCCTGAAAATGTGAAGATTTTTTTATTTGTCTATGACTGTATAATATGAAGACTTCAATCATTTGGACATTACTTACTTCCAGTGATAGCAGCTCACAATACCATCATAACCACAGGAAAGGACATACTGACAGTCATCAGAAAAAGTCACAGCTCTTATTCCTCCATTGTGATGCTCATGTGGCATAATGGCAGCAGTTCTTTCCTTGAAATCACAAAAATTAATGAAATTTCTCTCATTAATTCAATAAAAGCACATAAAACTGACATAATTATTTTGAAGAAGACATCAAATGAGGACAGTCATTTATATTCATTTTTTCCTATTTCATTCAGATTGTGAAATAAACTCCCAAACAATAAAAAAGTACAGTAAAGGTACAACACTAATATCAAAATACCAGGAAGAATTTCTTAAGGCGCATTGACAAGAATTGTCAGCTAATTTAGTTTGTCAGCTATTCTGAAGACTAAGACTAAGACAAATGCTTCTTAATGGATTCATTGCTTCTTATACGAATTCTTTCAGATATTACTGATTACGTTTGAAAACATAATTCATATATAAGGGCTCAGTATATTCCATTTCTAAAATGTGGCTACACTTGCTGGAAGAAGGATCTTACCAGTCCACCAATAGTGCGTATTTTGATCTGTCCATCGGGACCATATGTCAACAGCCACTTCAGGTGAGGGGAGAGAAGCAGTTCTCCACCTGGCAGTTCATGCCCTGGGTATTCAGAATTTGGTGTCAGCAGCAAATCAACCTGCAAAGAAAGTAAACAAACACGTAAACAAAGTCAAACGCTCACAAAAGATGATTCTGATTGTATAAACACAGCCCTTTAAAACTAAATGTAAAAAAAATAGGTAAACTTGGGGATGAACATTTTCATACTATTTAGGCTTGAACCTGTGATGGTAGACATGGTCTTAACAATTTCATAGGAGTTGAAATGAAAGGTTCTGTGTATCTATGTCCCAGATGTAATTAATAATTACACACAGAGCAGCCCCTATCTTATATTTCATATATCCACCAAGTCAAGGACCAAGCCATACCCGAGGCCTAAGATATCCAAATTGAGATGTTTCCACCATACAAATAATTCAGTTATTGAGCTTTGCGTCTCTCCTCCGCCTTGATCTTTACAAAGGCATAAGACTGTGTCATTGTCGGAGGGAAGAGCCTAAATTATATTCTAAAAATAGACCACCTCCCAGAAACAACCATTCTTTTCAGTTTCCCTTGGATGGTCATTGTAGAGAGGTTCTGTATATGTAACAAAAAATAATCAGGATTACAGACAGAATTAAAAAAATTGTACTGATTATGTCTTCTTAGTAGGCATTTTTTCTATAATGACTTCACCAGCTTACCTTCTTCAGTTTCTTGTCTTGATCGGGCATAGTAAGGCTTACAAGCCTCTTTGTGTTGGCATCTAAAGCAAAGACTACCTCTCCTTCCCCAATGGCGAGTCCACAGATAGCATGTTTCAGTCCCATCTTTAGAATCATACAAGCTTCTTCATCAATGTCGCACATGGCCGTCTTGTAATTGAAACGGATATCTGCAGAGAGTAAGTAATGTTCCCTGTTATGACATGTCATAGGGATAATGATTCATCAATGTTTTTTCATATATTTACTTTTGAAAGAGGGGGCAAAATATGATTTAAATTTCAAGATTTTAATCATTTTATCAACTCATTCCCTAACGTGAGCCACATTTTACGGTTCACCTTTACTTCTGATTTGGACCAAAAGCCGTATTTTATGGCTCATGAAATCTTAGTTCTAATCCAGTCCATGTTTCCAAATTGTGTATCCAGCATTTAGAAATGAAATACGAACTTCCTTTCCTAGATTTTAGCAGTTTTCATCGTATTTTTGAAGTAGATTGTGTCAAGTTTGACAGTTTGTTTACATGCTCTTTGAAAAGTGGGACTTCATCTTTCTAATACTTGCATTTGACTGTCTCTGCCCCTTAGTCATCTTAAAGTATCTTCATGTATGCCAATCTGTATGCGAACATGTCTTTGTCTTATTTAATTTCATGGAACATCAATGGTGAATTTTCATATATTCAAAGGGTGTTAGGATTATTCCATGTCTTAAAAGTCACCTCGTATCAATTCTTCTGGGAAAGTGAACTTGAAAAGAAGGTTGGATCCAAAAATTTCAGGTTTGCTATTTGCAGAGGCAACCAGAAAGGTTGTGCTGTCTTTCGTGTATGTCGCAACATTTTGGATGCTGCCAGACACAGCTTGAAAAGCAAAAAATCAAAACAAGAAAACTTAATTTCTTTTGAATCTATCAATGTGCAGTTTCATAATAAAAATAATGATTAATAATTCGACACTTTTATAGCACCACTTCCATTAAGACAGGTTCAATTGCACTTCAAATTATTTTCAATGAATAAATATGACAATACAACGATACAATAGTTGTATAATTAATGAATGAAGAATCTGTCAATTGAAAGTCAAAGAAAAATATTCTGTTTTAAGAATAAGTGTAAAAGATTCTAAATCAGGAATTTTTCTGGTAAAATCTGAAAGAGAATTTTAGATCACTTGAGCAGAATTATAAAAGGTCCTACTTGAGAATTTTGATTTGATTTTCTTTGATGTGATCAAAAGTATATCAGCACATCTTAAAGGTCTAGGTGAGACATAAATGTCAATGAGTTCCTCCAGATCAAAATTAAAACAAGTTAATCTTTTTTGCTTGTTGTTTTTTACTGTTCATTTAAGTTTTTTGGGGAAGTGACATAAAGGAGGCGATTCATGAAATGGAGGGGGTGGTGATGTTTTGTTTGTTTTTCTTTTATGTTTTGTTTTGAGTTTCTTAGATGGATGTGTGAGGGTATTTTCTCTTAGTGGAGGAAGAGGGGTTAGGGGAGTTAAGTGTCTGTTTATGCTTGCTTCCTACTTCTTTTTTCTTTGCTCTAATGCTCTATTCAATTCAATAGCGACGTGCAAGCATAATCACTTACTGACATATCCAAGAATGGAGAAACCACAAGATGGTCTGGCATCAATCAGGAAGATGTGATTATCATCAGAAGCTACAAAAAGCACGGTGCCTGCATCCCCATTGAACCTGCAATTTTTGTTTGAGATTCATCAATTTCATTTTGACTGACAAACTTACCCCTTGTGAATAAGTTGCAAAGTAATCTGTTTAAATAAGCTTGTATTTGAAAAAAAAAATGTAACTCCTTCTCCCCCTGCCCCCACCATTAACCCCTTGGTGAAATAAGAAATAAAAAGAAAAGAAAAGAAAAATAAGCAAAAAGCTAAATATATCACAAAACAAAGCAAACCACCATCATCATCATGCTAATGATTATTTTTTTCCATTTATTATTATGAAATAAAAAGAAAACTTTCACTGTAAGTCTTTCTTTTAGACATCTGTAACAACAACAACAACAAAAAAGTTGTGAAGTACTTCCAAAAAATTGGTGATATTTAAATTTTATAAAAGAAGACTCACACCAAGTGTTTGATGGGACTTTTAAAGATTCTGTGCTGTAGAACAATTCTTGCATCGGTGGGGTCAGTTAGATCTATGAAGGACAACTGACCTCCTTTTGTTCCTACGACAGCATACTGGAGAGCACTGCTGCACGCAATGATTTCACCCTGTATGTATCGATATTGAAATTCAGACAGAGAAAAAGTATTTTGATACAAACTATTTTTTCATCTCCTTATTTCCCATCACAATGAGACTACAGACAGTGTGACAACAGGCACCAAGACTTGTCATAACCTATAAAGACTTTAAAAACGTACTAAAATACATTGTTGTCTTAAAAATAAATTAAAGACCAATATTTTAACAAATACAAGGAACCCAATTTCATTAAACCATATAACAAGATGATTAAAAAAAAAAAAAATTAAATTAAATTAAAATTCCACTTTATTCATCCCCGGAGGGAAATTTGTCTTTTGATTTTTTACCGAAAACCGAGCGTCAGCCGCAGAGCAGCGCCGCATACGGAGGCAAGTAGTGTAAATAACCTTGCCCAAGGGATAAATCACAATGCCCCTGACAGGGTTCGAACCACCAACCT
>JBCHJU010420592.1:0-14002 GCA_039654505.1 Plocamopherus imperialis
ATTATTATAATTATTATTACTATTATTATTACTATTATTATTGTTATTGTTATTATTATTATTATTATTGTTGCTATTATTATTATTATTATTATTATTATTATTATTATTATTATTATCATTATAATATTATTATTATTATACTATCATTATTATTATTATAATGATTATTATTAATATTATGATTATTATTAGCTATTTTTATCATATTATTACAATTATTATTATTATTATTATTATTATTATTATTATTATTATTATTATTATTATTATTACTATTAAAACAAACATTGTTTCTAGTGAGATTCGCAGAGTTAAATGAGGATTCTAAAAACCATCCGACAAAGTATCGTGAAGAATGAATTTTTAAAAAATCTTTTGTTGAAATGAAAAGACATAGTTCATTGCTCATCCGAACAAAGTGAAGATTTTGCTCATCTTAGTCAGTTGGATAAAAATGAATATTTTGCTCATATCTCCTTTGAGTGTAGTATTGATCTTGCTAATAAAACCTCAGGATAAAGTGAAGAGTTTACTCATAAGGTCTCCTCGTGAGGTGAAGACTTTGGATAAAGATGTCCTTACTGGAAAGTGGTATTGGTGATATTTCGATCAGCTTTTAATAGCATCAAAATATACTAAGACGGATGTTACATCTAACTTTATATCAAAAGGACACGAAATCCTTTGAAAAGAAAGCCTTTGAACTATAATGTCTAATCCATTATAATAAAGAATGGTACATTTTGTCAGACCCTTCAGCATTTATTTATACACCAAATCGGCTGAAAGTTTCGCCGGATGTCAGAAGTTTGGTGGTTTGTTTGTGGAAAATGATATAGATTTTTGTGTAATTAATTTCCTTTGTTCTTCTTTCGCTAATTAGGACTCGGCCATTTTAACGGCATCCAGGATATTCTCTGTAATCAACGCCTCACTCTTCACAGTTTCACAGACGAAAATTAGCTTTAGACCTAGATCTAGATATCTCCATTTTGATAGTGATATGCCAACTATAGCCGAGAGGAAACGCCGTGGTCGACGGCAGCGTCGAGTAAATCTAACGATATCTAGATCTAGGATCTAGATTTGTAATCAAGCTATCAAACTAGAAAGAAGCCTCTAAAAGTCTATGATGTTTTTACAAGCCGGAGCAAAGCTGAGCGCCAAACATAACTAACTGAAATGCTTGTATGTTACAATAATATATCACTACTAGGTCATTATCACAAAGTTGATCAAAGTCGGGCGCCAGCTAGTAACGGTTTGTAATTTTTTAGGATCTTTCTCAGCCACACATACTAACAATACCGCTATATAAAACAGGATGCGCAATTGGGACAACCGCTATAAGGATTAACAGTGTAATAATATGAAAGACACAATTGCTCTATGGTGACCATGTGCTTACCCATGAGGCATGCCCCTTTCACATTGGACACGGTTATAATTTCCCAGTAAAGTTGAAACGGTCCCAAATGTTCCCTTAATTTACGAAGACATCTTAAAGAAAGTGATAGCACCACTTATTATCGGTGTCAACAATAAGCATAAAGAAAGAACTGAATTTAATAGTGATCACTAGCAAAACATAAAGATGAATACAGCGATGGAACACAATCGTATCATTATAAACACTCTTGCTCAAAGCCTCGCGTCATTTCATTTACATCATAATATTTCTTTTTTTTAACTTCTCTTCTGCTCGCATGCTCTTTCTTGTGTTCCTTCCTGATCTCCCCCCTTCTCCTTCTCACCCATGTCCTCCATCTTTACCTCCTTCTGATTCAACTTCTCCATTCATTTAATCATTTCCATAATGTACTTTTCTTCTTTTAAACGACTATCTGCACTCTCACATCCTTCGACTCATTATTGTTGCTGCTGCTCCTGAAGCTGATGTTTTTTTTTTCTTGCTATTGTTGTTGTTCTTACAGTTGTTGCTTTTGTTGTTGTTGTTGTTTTCTGTTGTTGCTGCTGCTGCAGCTGCTGCTGCTGTTATTGTTGTTGTTGCTATTATGAAACAGAGAAAATAACGTGTTTGCCTATTGCGAAACATATGAAGCCTTCAACTCCAAGAAAATAAAGCCAAAGAAAACCAACCCCAGTACCAGGTGGAACAAGAGTCGTGATTGCACATATTATGTGATACACGGTCAAGGAAAAGATAAAACCATTGTTTAACCCATACTGGCAACAGACTCGAATTCCAAAATACGGAAAACTGTCAATACGATCTCGAAAAAGCCAAAGAAATGAACGCTCACATATCATGAATTTTTCAGATACACAACATCATAGTTGACACACATTCTAGTGATGGACAAGCAGGGCTTCGAAAATGTCACATAGGAACAATTTGTATTCCGTAGCTGGCTGACGATGGGGTGCAATCTTTTTCTCATTGAAGTCCTACCTGGACAAGATGTAGTAATGGCAAAGCAGAAGAAATTATTAATATTTTATTAGCTGCAAACTACTTTAAAGAAGGACCCAGAATAGTTGATGCAAGTATAGTTTTCCTGAGAGATCTGCACTCCAAAAATGAGAAAATCCTAACCCTATGAGATGAATAAAACGAACGGAGCTCCTCATATCAAATGGCTGAAAGCAAACACAACAACTGCTGTCCATTGGGCAAATACACATGCTGGCAAAAATAACTCGAAGTGACAGAGGGAACGTTAAAAGAGGGAGCCAGAAAACACCAACAGAAAAAAGGTCAACTTTGACCAACATTAGGGGGGGGGGGGCGTGGTCTGTGCGGTAGAGCGTTTGGCTATGGACCGAGTGGTCACGGGTTTAAACCGCCATAGGGAAATGCGTTTTTTCTTTGAGCAAGAAAAGTTACCCTTGTTGCTTCACTCGACCCATTTGAAAATGGGTACAGCTTCGGCTGGGAAAGTATTCTGCAATAGACTAGCATCCTATTCAGAAGGTGATAGATCTAATCTGTCCCTGTCCGCTTCATGCTACAGAAACCGGGATAAGCTCTGGCCCTATAAGCCGAAAGGCTTGAAAGGACTACTTTTTTTTTTTGCTTTCTTTTTCCCAACATAGTATTCCGTTCCGCTTGATTATAGTTGTGACTTGCTTTGTAGACGTATTATTTGTGTTTCACTTTCATTTTTTAGCGTAATTTGAGTAAAACTTCTCAACGTCTGTTGTTCACATAACTGACATAACTCACGTCTCATAATCAGTTGACAATCACAAAAAAGCCAGTTATCAATCAGTTGAATCATGACATATACCAAATGAAAGATAAATGGATATACTTTTGTTTTGGTTTTTTCCTATACGACTGTAAAAAGCACATATGTCTTTTCTCAACAACTACATATCTTACTTCTTGTTGCATAATTAGAAAGCCCATGTGTACCCTTTCATTTGGTACCAAATATGTTGGACTTTGCATTGTTCTTTTACATATTGTATAGTGTATTTTTAGCCGTCCCAAAAAGTAATTCCGTAAGAAATGGGTTTTTAAATACGTATGGAATGAGTTAAATGAGAAAATAATATGAAATACAAACAGAATCATACATCATGATTGTTTTGAAACATTGCAAATGTGTTGATGTAAGCCTACCAATTTATAAAAACTTTATGTTTTTATAAATGTTTTTATAAGTCAGAGCTCATTAGAATTCTTTACATTTCATTACATAAACAAAAAGTTGTTTTGTGGAGCAATGAAGAGCACGAGAAAGACCATAGAATGACCGAACAAACAAATTGCACATAGCAGTAGGGGAAAGAGAAGGAGGACGATGAAATTTTGGAAAAGTGGAGGCAATTTTTTTTCAGGAATCACACCATTACTTCAGAACATTTGGAACAAGAGGTACAAACCAACGGAAGGAAAAACCAAAACAAAGATGAAAATCCAAACAAAGATAAAAGAACTCAATGGAGGAAATTCAAATGGCTGTTTGAAAAACTAAGGTAGGAAAGTCATTAGAAGCAGATGAGATACACCCAGAAATGCTTACTGTAAATCTGGACTATAAACTGCCACTGTTTTCCTCACCTATCAGCCACATGGATTACCGTACCAAGTTGTTGGTGTTTGGGTGACTCTTTTGTTTTAGAGCTCGTCTCTCAGATTAAACATTCTAAAAAAAGAATGTTACACTCAGGCCAAGTAAGAAGAAAAGATCAAGATCAGTTTTCTACTAGGCAAAGAATAGGAAAAATCCTTCTAAAAAGTATTGACTTGCACATCTGTTTTCTTGATTCAGCAAAGGTGTTCGATACTGAAAGGAGATATGGATTCTGGTATTCTCTTGAACACGGTATACAGTAAATTTAAGAGAAGCTGTAAAAATGGTTTACAATAAACCAACATATGCAGTGAGAGTAGGAGGGAAATTACTTATTTGAAGATTTCAATCAGATATGGGACTATGAAATGTTGCATTCTGAGCCCTCTTTTGAATTTATGTTTACGGACTCATTTTCAAAAGAAAAAAAAAAGAAAAAAAAAGGCAAAAAAATGGTGTGCAAATGGTAATACAGTAGTTACCGCCTGGGAAGGAACAAAAACAGACTATTAGCTGCAACGGACTATTCACTAGTTGCCGATCAGCAAACCACGCAACACATGTCGGGGATCAATTTATTTATCTATCTACCATTATCATGGGACGTGCACACATCAGGACACGATCTGTTAATTGTCATGTAATTTTTTCAATTTTTTTTATGAGACAATCTGAAACGCCTGGGGTCGAATGGCAATGTATACATGTGATGTCTAATCAGCGCCAGCATAAAAGAGATGAGAACGGCCTACCTTTCCACAATGGAACACACATCACGTCGTTGGACGACCAGATGCTTTGAACGCGATCAAAGGTGTTGTTAATGAGGGAGAGAAGGTGACACGTGATTGCCTAAGACTGCAGCAGTCGGTCCGTGGGTGACGGACAGTGTGTTTGCGATACCATCATATTACATGTATAAACATCACCATGGCTATGCCAGACATTGTGCCTTGTTTTATTGCGGGCAAAGGAAAAAAGGCAAGGCTGTCTTCATGGTGCACCAAGATGGCCTTGCAATAGGCCATTCATTCTTTGACTTTAGGCCCATTCCAGCTCATAAAATGGGGTAAATGTAGTTGGTAGATCTGGTGTGTCTGGATAAAAGCAGACTTTAGACGAAACTCAGGATTTCCAAGTAGCCTATTAGATGGGCCATTTATATAACAAAAAATAACATTTCGTCCAAAAAGCAGACTATTAGGCGGAATGGACAATCAGCCGGAGGACTAATAGGCAGTAACTACTGTAGTAATAACAAATTAAGAAAAAAAAATTTACTTCATTTTTTAGGGTGATGTATGGATCCTCCTCATCAGTGGCAAACTGTGCTAAGTTGCCAATTCCATGCATCATGTCTGTTCCTGTGAATTTAGACGAGGGTATGTTTGCCAACGAATGTACGTCATGTCTCTTCTTTCTCTTCTTTTTTTTTACCATATATTGAAAAATATGACAAACTGAATGAGCAATGTTATAAACAAATAAAAAAGAAAATCATTAATAACTATTAGTACTGTTTGAAACAATTTAAGGGTAGCATTTAGGAAGTCTTTCGACAGAAATTTATATACTTTATATAACTGAAGTAGATGATGTTTCCAAAATTTTCACAAATGTACTGCCTTTATTTGAATTAGATATCTTTGACAATTTGACAATATTAAGAGCTAGATTACATTTTTTTATGCAAACAAAATCACTTCATATCTCAGTTAAAAAGAAACAGTTATATTGTAAAAACCACAGTAAGATAGGATGTAAATACCAGGATCATCATTATCATAGTCATCTAAGCCATATTTGGCAACAATATCATTTTCCTCCTCTTCGTCATGTTTTCTTTTTCCAGGCTGCTGTTTTAAGATGTCAGCAGCAACTTTTTTAGCTTTCTGTACAGCAGAAGTCACTTCGTCTTTGACATCAATGTCTGAAAGATCATCATTTTCATCCTCAGTGTCATTGGATAAAAGTTCTTTTTCATTCAGTTTCCTAGGAACAAAATAAATTCAAGAAAGTAAGTAAAAGAAGGAATAGAGAATAGAGTCAAATAAAAGACATTGATCAAGATCTTAAAACAGGTGACCAAAATGAGACTAATGGCAGGTGACAGCCTATTATACAGAGAAATAAAGAATAATAATGACTGTAAAATTTTCCTATATGATCTTGACCTATACTCAAATATATACAGATTATATGCCTTACTTAATATGAGCACCATTCAAAATTCTATTTTATTTTTATGAAATAAAACCATAAAAAAATTCACTCACTCCTTTGCTTTCGTGATAATTTCTTGTAATTCTTCTTTATCCAGTGAAACCTGAAAAAAATTGTGGAATATATATATATAATAATAAACGGCTAAAAAAGCAAAATAAAATAAGCCTGCACTAAAAATTGAAAATGAAACAAAACTTCGATTCTACCCGCAAATGAGACTGCTCCTTATTTAAAGTAGCTCGAGCAGAGTGAGATACAGCGATAAATGAGCTTCTTTTGTATCCTCCATTAGCTGGATAGCTAGATTCTAGATCTAGATAATCTAATCTAGGTCTAGATCTAGATCTAATAAGAAAAAGATGTGGGCATCAATCAGTCAACACCAGGACGTCTTCTATTCCAATTTTAGAAACTCCTGAAAGTGAGAACAAAACAATTGCAAATTAGACCAAAAAAAAGGGCACTGTTAGAATTCGAACCAGGTACCTCTCACCTATAAAGAGAGTGTGCCACCTCTGAGCTAAAGCAGACGTATTCTTTCGGAGTTCACTAAAGATTAAGTACCGTATCTAGTCCATTACAGGAAGAAAAAAAACATACACATAAATACGGGAATACGAAATCAGGAGAAATGTTGAAACTTAAAGGGGATATGAATAAACAATGATTCAACATAGAGATGGAAGTATTTTTGCTTTTCATGAATTTCTTTTTGTTTCTGAGAACATGGCGTTGCTTGGCTGCTGGCTTCTCCTGGGTCTGTAAAAGCATCTTTTTAGGTCTATAACCTATAGTGACTTCCTTTTAGCTGGACAGCTGGATTCTGGATCTAGATCTAGATTCCATATTTAAATATAACAATTTAAATATTACAGAAGCTTCCTTTCAGCTGGATAGCTAGACCTAATCTAGACTAGATTTCTAGGAATAATATGAATAACATTCAGATCTAGAACTAATAAGTCTAGATGTGAGCATCAATCTGTAAACACCAAGACGCTTTCTATTAATTTTGTGTCTTCTTTTCCAATTTTAGGATACAGTCTACTACTTTCAGTATAATTTTATTTATCATTTTAACTCCAGAAAAAGAGAATAAAACAATTGCAAATAAGACGAAAAAAAAGGACGCTGCGAGAATTTGAACCAATGACCGCCCGTGAACTACTGTGACTCGCAACTTAATTTCAAAATACCTTGACTCGCAACTTGATTGCTGCAAGCTACACGCAGATTCTCGCTTGAAAGTCGACATCACATGTCTTCACAAGTCTCACTCACTCAAGGAATAATCATAAATCCAAGCAGAAATTGATAAAACACAACACAATGTAAAAATCCAACTCGACATTGCAAACACTAGAAACAAGGTTTTAAAATGGCGGAAATGGCCGAGTCGCCGGGTCAAATGGGCAACATTACAGGTTGTAAAAGACGTTTCTACTTTCGCTGTACATGTACAATATTGAAAATACATTAAATTTAGGCATTTCTGGATTTTTCTTAATGTTTCAAATCTTATTTATGTAAAATCCATTGATTTTTATACTATAACTTGACTTGTCCGTTCTACCAACGCAGGAAAAGGGGACAGAGCTGGATATAGAATGAAGCATTGGCAAATTATATGCTCCAGGTTACCACAGCCATCGGACCTCGTTACTGAAATGTGTTTGGTTGGTACTTTGTAGTTGGTATAGGCCTTAACAGGGTTGCCAGATGTATTTTAGTCACAGCGCCAAATTGATCCCAATTATTTTTCGGGTGACAAATTTAGGGGCCAAATACCTAAACCAAACAGAACCCCTGCACTTCTATCCCACACGCACAATGGCATCACCGTTTTGTCTCTTTACACATAAAATAGAATGTAGAACTAAAAATCTGACCTATAAATAAATAAAAATAATGTGTATCGGATACTACTTAACAAACTGACACATTCCTTTCCCAATAGATTCCTTAGGCCAATGCACCTATGTACATGTAGATCCCAATCACACCCACATACATGTAGCACAGCCCTTAGCTTATCAAATCTAGCTTGGTCCTTGCTCAAAAACAAAAAAATCAAATTACAGTATATTTACAGTCTTCTCTAATTTGCTAGAAATATTTACAAAACTATTATTCGCAACTCAAAGAGCCAAAAAAAAACAACAAAAAAAACCAATTGTTCTCCAAATTGAAATAGGCCCCTATGGAAACCAAGAGAGATTGCTATGGCTCAAATTTCTGGAATTTGGCTCTAAAAGAGCTAAACTGGCAACCCTAGGCCTAGAGCTAATGCATGTGTGCTATAAAAATTGTCAGCACTGTTTCGTCTGTAATGGTGTCCTGGTTGTGTATATTCTTCATAATTTATTTTATGTTTGGTTCAATATCAACATTTTTTGTTTAGTTGTGTTTCAATTTAATAATTTAATATATTTTTATTCATTTTCTTTCCCTTTTTATTCAAAATTGTGACTGAAAGAGACTTAAAAAAATATTTTTTTTATTTTTGAAGAGTTACCTCCCTGAAACCGTGGGCTCAAAGTCTAGTTTGCAAAGATGAGAGGTCATTGGAGTAAAGTTCATCCCACAGATCTGACTTTGATTTAATATAGCCATGCTCTTTGTTTCTTAATGAATAATAGTCATGTCTCTACCCTGATGTATAATGTTTTCTGAAAAATCGTTTTTGTAATTTTCAAGTGACTGAGCAGATCTACAGTGACGCGCAAAATATCCGGGCGGGGAGCCCACAATGAGCACCGACTATAGGGACCATCAAAAAAAGGAAATGCCCGCTGTCGCAATTTTGGCAGTTGTGAATGGTTGGAAAGTCATAAAATACACACACAAACTACACTTCTTCACACTGCTCGACGCTGCTAGATGTTTGCTTGACGCTGATAAGAAGGACCCAATAAAAAAGGAAAAATGCAAAGGAAGAAATTGAGATTGAAAATAAAAAAGAAAATGAAAGAAAAAACAGGAATGAAAGAAATGGAGGAATTGAAGTTAGATCTAACTTTTTAAAATTTATTCTAAAAATACATAAAATTATAATTACATGTAATCTGCACGAGAGGGACCTAACCCGGCACTTAATGAGACAGAAAAAAATAATTCAGCACCATAGAGACTCGAACCCGAGCCGTCCGCTTTTGCAGAGGTACTGGTACCGGTGGGCTGACCATTCAGCCACGGAAGACACTGACATGCTGAACAAAATGAAGGAAGTCTAGCCTGGAAGTCTAACCGTACATACGTCTAGCCGCTTTGATTTTGAAATGTTTACAGTAGCCCTATGGTTATATCACAGATTTTGGTTAAGGTAGTGTTCTTACCTTCTTATTTTCATTATTCATTCAGTAAAGTTGTTAGGGACCATTTTATTCACATTTCTATTCCTGACCCAACGAATAGCCTAGATCTAATATCTAATATCTCGATAAAAATATAGAATAAAGTAATTAAGTAGATCTATATGTATCATGCATGTGGATGTAGGCCTATTTCTATTGGGAGCCTAGACCTAGGCCTAAATTAAATAGAGAGTGGAGTTGGCTATGTGCTACCCATAAGCAGTCAATGCGTCATATACGGAAAAGTTGCAGAGCTAGCACATTTATTTTTATATCGCGTGAAGAGCCGTCCTTTTGCGCATCGCCCAATAAATAACACAATGAAACGAGTAAGCTGAGCTTACCAGGCATGTTCTCACAAGCGACAGGGATTAAAATTCTACAAAAATTACAGACGTGGTGTTCAAAACTACTTTTTATTTAACTTAGACGGATTGAATAATTTGCAGAATTTCAATTTTGTCTTTAATTTGGTAAGCCGAACCATGATTGATTTTATCTCTCATCGCCATCACTTCCGGATACTCTTTACAAACATGTCCCGTCTTTCAATTTCACTTTCACAGTTGAACGTACAGATCACATGTTTTCTAGATCTATTACAGCTGTTCTATGAGAACACTGTACTAATACATGGACTAACATCATCGCTCAGGCCCTTACTTTTAAACTCTACTTATCTATTCGACCTCGTCACTGACCGGAATTAACCGAAAGCATGTGTTCGGGACATTGTAATTTTTTCAAACAGTGATTTTTGCGATATGGGGCATACCAAAGTACTGCCGAGCAACTGCGGACTTTTAAATTCTATCAATTGTAAACACATGAACAATGACCTCCTTAAGCCCCCTCGCCCTCTTTCTCCACCGCTCACTCTCTTTCTTGGAAAATATCAAGAATCATAAGTAACATTTACAAAATATGGCCTAGCCGAACTTTCTGCCACAGCATTTTCTGTCCGAAGGTGTTTACAAGGAAAGCGCATTGCCGGCGTTTCGAAGGGGATGTAGCAGCAGCGTGGCTCTGGTACAACATTGTAATTTTTGAGTATACAATGCCTGTTGACGCTCCACATTGTGTTTGGCTTCATAGAGTATTTTTATACTATGTTGTGCGTTGTTTGAGATCCAGGTTATACAAACAAGTAACATATGGGCATAATTAGACATATTTACATAATTTTATGTAATATTTTAATATCAGAAACATTATACATATGTAGTAGTAAGTTAAGGGTGCATTGCAAAGTAGTACATGTAGTAAAGGTTTTACGACGGAGCCAAGGGTGATTTCTATGATGACCATGATGATAACAATGAATATTGTAACAGTTACACTGACGGCATCCCATGATAGATCTACGAGAAGAGAAAATAACATCATTTAAACATAGCATGTGACTGCTTTTAATTTTTTTTCTTATAATAAGATCTTTTTATTTTCCTTTTGTTAGTGTAATTTATCCATTCTGATTCTCACATCCCTTACTTTTTATAATATATATGGCCTTTTTTTTGTGTGTTATTGTTGGTTTTTTTTTGTTTTGTTTTGCCTTTGATCTTGTATGAGGGGTTAATTAATAGCCATCTTCATCTCTCTCTCTCTAAATATTTCTCGTTCTGCCTCTATCTGTTTCTCTATATCTGTCCCTGTGTCTCTCTCTGTACCTCTCTCTTTCTATTTGTGTCCGTCTGTGTCTGTCTGCCTGTCTCCATCTCAGTCTCTCTGTGTCTCGATCTGTCTCACTCTCTATGCCTAACTCTGTCTCTCATTCTTATATATCTCTATGTGTCTCTGTCTCTCTCCGTCAGCCTGTCTGCATGCCTCTGACTTCGTCTCTGTCTTTGTCCTTGTCTCTGTTTCTCTTATTTCTGTCTGTCTGTCTCTCTCTGCCACTGTTTTTCACTTTCCCTTGCCCTCTCTCTCTCTCCCTATAGAGATGTCTTTTACTTTCCATTGCTTTCTCTCTGTCTGTGTCTTTCCTCTCTTCCACTCCTCTTTCTCCCTCCCACCCCTCTCTCTCTCCCTCCCTCTCCTCTCTCTTCCTCCTTCCTAATCTCTCTCCGTCCCGGCTCCTCTCTCTCTCCTCTCCCTCCCTCCCCCTCTCTCCATCCATCAATCTAAATATTTCTCGTACCTCTATCTGTCGCTCTGTATCTGTCTCTACTGAGTGTCTCTCTCGGCATCTCTCTGTCTCTCTCCCCCTCCCCCCCTCTCTATCTCGATCTGTCCCACTGTCTTTCATTCTCTCCATGTATCTTTCTTCCTTCCTTTTAATGAAACCCCTGTACTCATTGGAGCTGAATGCCAAGTTAAGTGATGAATGTTTCTGGTGCACTTTGCCACTTTTGTTGCATGCTAACATTGGTGGCTGCAAAATGTCCTCCAGTCTTCTTGGCTAGGACTAGGGGTGGTAGCAGGACTTTGATTTAAGGGAGTGGCCGTGGGAACTGGACAATCAGTTGGCCTTTCAATTTGAAAGAAAGACACAATCTGTCTGAATATGTTGAAATCATCTGAAGTTGCGGCATCAGTGACTGAAGGGGACGAAACACAATCACCGAACATTTTGTTGAGAAAACATTATGACTTTTCAAGTCCGATTTTGTGGGAGAGCTAAATGAGGGATGTCAGATGCTCTGGCAATGAAGATGAAGAGGTGGATGAGAGAGCATACACAGTTTGGACAATTGGCTCGCATGCCCGTCAACAAAAAGAACTGATTTCTGTTTATCTTCCACAGAGGGAGAGGGAATAAAAACATCCTTCAGCCAGGTGTGAGAGATTTTTGAATTAACCCAGCCATTGAGGGAGATCTGCATGAAGGCTTTATCAAATCCTTCAAGCAGATTGTAGCTGATAAGCATTTGCGGGGAAATATTATTAAAGTTGGACAGTATTGGCCGGCAGCAAATGCACCACACAGCACAGTTAGCTGTTGTCGCATGTTATTTGAGATGGCATAGAGGTGCTTCATGCCTGTGGGTGCCAACACCTTTTCAGACTTTGGGCAGAACGAGAGACCTGCCTAGTCTGTATTAAATATGCAGTCAGCGCACTTGAGCAATTGAGGGTCCTTTGAGTCCATAAACGCCTTCATGGTTTTGAACCATGTTTCGACGTCGTGATGGGAGACCAGGGCTTTTTCTTTCCCCAGGGACAATGGTGTCCTCAGAGAGATTTCCAGATGACGTTTTTTAAACTTATGATCCAATCCTTCCCTTGTCTCCCATCAGGACATTTGTCTTCATCTCCTCGAAGCTCCAAAATTTCTTTCACTCTGTCTTTTACCTGGTCATTGGATCTGCCCATGGATCTTTCAGCAACAGGAATTTTGACTTGGCAAATACAGGTTCCCTCCCCCTCACTTTGTCTCCTGGGGTCTCCTAGGGTGAGAAAGGGATGCCAAAGGCCTTACTGACCCCATTTAAGCTCATAGAGCCTGACTTCACTAAGGAAATTGCATGCTCCACAGTTTCTTGAGAATATTTTGGCATCAAGTCTGGGGAAAAAAACGAGAGTAAAATTCAAGATGCTGGAAATATTGATATTGGTGAGTTTATTTGCTTTAATAAAGTGATCTTCTCTTCTTCCCACATAAGGACATAATTCAGGGGTAAAAACAACCCAGAAATTTCCTCAGAGAAATGAATAAATGCTTTCAATAGTTGTGCTAAACTATAAGCACGCTAAACTGACCAATGAGTGTGCAGTCGGCTAGCGCGCTAGTGCCCCCTAGCGCTATGTCCCCCATTCTTCAAATTTTGTCTGTTGATGCGCTATAACATTTGATAGACAAACAAGCCTGGCCAGACATGAGGGGTAAATTTAAAACATATTTTACAATATTATAGGTGCATTATAATCATAAACTTCAGCAAAAACGATGTAGCATACAGTCACAAAGCATTGTGTACGAAATTTCTTTTCTTAGACAGGTAAAAAATGCGAAGCAAAAACTTACCGAAGGATATCTGGCTACGTGTCAACCGAATCGCAGAACGAAACGAAAGGAAAGCGAGAGGCAATGCACGTGCATTGTTTGGTTGACGATAGAGACTGCTGAGCTAGGAGAAGCTCTGTTTTCGCAAAGGGGTATCCCATCACCGACCACGCATTGAACCGACCCTACTCTAGGTTTTGACCTGGACAAAAGCAGTACATCATCTAGCCTATTCATAGGTCATGGGACAGCCAATCAACGAAAGGCTGACTTCTAGATCTAGGAGTAATGGACACTAATCACTAATGAGTCGGCACTTTTTCGGTTGTTACCCAAGACCTTGTAAAGTCTAGTCTGCTATCTTAGACCAACTACTGTAGTCGGTATCGAACATATTCGATACTTTTTCTTAAATTTAAGTCTAGATCTTG
>JBCHJU010420703.1:0-14001 GCA_039654505.1 Plocamopherus imperialis
GAGGGGGAGGGGGGGGGGTTCGTGGAACACCCCCCCCCCCTCATCCCCTCCAAAAGAAGCCCCCCCCCAAAAAAAAAAAAAAAAAAAACAAACCCAAAAAACAAACAAACCAAAAAAAACAACAACAAAAAACAAAAAAAAACAAAACAACCACACACACACAAAACAAAAACAAAAAACCCACAAAAACAACAACAACAACAACAACAAACCCCAAAACAAAAAAAAAAACAAAAAACAAACAAACAGAAAACAGCAAAACCAAAAAGCAAAAAAACCAAAACCCCCACAAAACCACCCAACCAACCAACCAACCAACCAACCAACCAGCCAACCAAACAACACAAAACAACATGGCACACTTCGCACCGGACACCTTTAGCACTTCGTTGATCCCGACATGACGGGTCACAGCTCGATTAATTTTAAATCGTGTTGACAAGGATGTAGGCCTACTATACGTATTATAATATACATGTATGCACACTTCTACTTCCAGAAAAGACGGTATAGGAATAAGACAGGACAGAGGGCTATTTTTTGCGTTTACTTCTGGTGCGTTCTAGCCGCTAGGGGGCGCAAAGCAGTTATTATTTATTGTTGTTGTTGTTGTTGTTATTATTATTATTATTATTTTTTTAGTATTATTGTTATTATCATTATTATTATTTTATGTTGCCACTGTGACGTAATTCGTCCCATGAAAAGAGACAACGAAGTGCATGCGCAGATTATATATTATATTATGCCATTACTGTACTATACTTTGAGATACGTGTACTTCCAACAGACACGGTATTATCTCTACCACACGATCCCCTCAAAGCAAAACCAGTGCATGTACTAGACTCGAGTTGGTTTCCTGTTAATCATTGCCTTTAGATGTATTTCACTGCATCATGAGTGATTCAGGGGATTGCCTATCCCAGCAGCCTGTCGTGGCGGGTTGCTCAGGGACTGAGGATGGTGACAATCTGTCAGATCAGGTGCATACGATATCTTAACAGATGGAACGTTTAGTTTAATTCATTCATGGATTTCATGATGTCGGGATCTCCCACTTCTTGCTGAGGCAGAAGATGATCACAACCCTAAAGGGTCCGATAACGTGGAGGAAGATTGTGAAGGGTTTGTAGAATTATCTGAACCTACCAATGAAGAAGTTATTTCTGCGGAGAATATATTCGGACAATTACTGGAAAAAATATGAAATTAAAGAGAAGACTGATTGTTCAGTGAACGAAAATTCACACGTCACATTAGTGGCGACATAATAAATAGTACATGAATTTCAAATTTTTCAAATTTTCATTTAACTTTCTATTACAAGATAAAGCCAGTCGTGTGCGCGCTAGAAAGGGGACTTATATAAACGTAATATGATTGCGTTTACTTAGCGCCCCCTAGCGGCTAGAGCGCACCGCCGATGAACACGCTAAATTGTAAAGCAGAGGGAGCTAGCTGTCGTGTCTTATCCCTGTACCGTATTTGCTTCTATCGAGGTTTCATCAAAAGGCAAAGAAAGACAAGTACCACAGATCAATTTAAACCTCGATCCATGAGACAATGTTTATAATGAATGCACTCCATACGCGTTCATTATAAACATCGTCTCATAGGTTGCCAATTAAACAATTAATTAATAAACATGGGCAATGCGATGGCTGATGGTACAATCCATGCCTCAACCCCCAAATGAAGCAATAAATAGGTCAATTGCTGTGGGATAAGGTGCAATAATCTTGTATGAATGTATAAAAATACATGACTTATCCTTTTATTTAGGTCCTGCTTGAAAGAAGACGAGGCGACTTAACACTAACACAAACACACACATATATACAAACACATGCGCATTGGCTGGGCCGGGCACAAATAAATACAGCACACACACCCACACACTCACACACACAAACACACACACACACACACACACACAATAAGCACGTAGGCACACTTTATGAGATTGCTGTGACATAAACACCTAGTTCCAAATGACCTTTTGCTTAACCGAATTCCCTGACAGATACTGATAACCTAATAATCTTTATTTTCGTGTCTGGGAAGCTAGATTATTATTTATTCACCATTACATGTATTGCAATGCCCTGAATACAAACTATAAACAAGTTTAAAAAAGATAAAACTACTTTCTATAAATAAAATATAATGAAAAGGTGAAAATTGAGCGAACAGATCAGACATTAATTATGCGTGTAATGAAAGTATAACATGAAATAAACTCTTGAATGGAGATAGAAATGTGAGAACTTAAGAATGTAATACCAAACACAAATGAGCAATGTAAGGAAAGAACACAATACCATACACAAATGAGCAATGTAAGGAAAGAACACAATAACATACACAAATGAGCAATGTAAGGAAAGAACACAATACCATACACAAATGAGCAATGTAAGGAAAGAACACAATACCATACACAAATGAGTAATGTAAGGAAAGAACACAATAACATACACAAATGGAAACTAGAACTCCTGCTTTTGTGAAGACTTCTTAATAAAGAAAAGAAAAGTAATCCCATTTAACTTTATTATAAAATAATATTCTACATGAGCAACAACTATGCATGTCCGTTTGAAAACCATAATATCCTAAGTTGATTGATTGATTGCTTTACACCCCCTTTAACCACTTGGGTCATCTCAGGGTGAAAAAAAAAAGGGTGAAAGGGATGGTAAGGAGGAAAAGAAGAATTTAGAATAGTAATACAAATTATGCTATGATAATGGTAATAAAATGTAGCAAAAAGGGGAGACGATTTACAGAGAAAATATTATCGTCTCTCAAAAACAATACAACGATGGCCACCATACCCCAAAACATGCACTGCCATAACCCCCCAGGAAGTTCTATCGCCCTTTGTGTACAAAAGCACTAGGTCCTTCTAGATACCAAGTGACCCCGTTCTCTAGGTGTCACACAATGCACATGAATGGGGGGTGACCATGAATTTTGTGGACTCCTGGTAGGTCTGCATCAAACTGATCCATCCCTTTCTGAGCCCAACATGCCTCCCCCTCCTCCACAGCAACCCCCAACATCCCCTCTTTAATGTTGCTTACAAAATCAGCAACATCTTCACATGATGGAAATGTCTTCTAGAGAATTACTGCATTAATGTTGTACCCAAGGGAAAGGCTTTCTTGTCATATGATGGACTAGAAAGTGGTACAGAGTGTTGAATCCCTAAAAGTGTGGGTTAATAGAAGGAAAAAAGGGGCTTGGGGAAAATGCTGTTAAACCAGGAGGTGCTGTCATAGCACTAGCCGTTATATATGGACTGGACTGTACTTGTAGGACTCACTTTGCTCTACAACAATGCAATACATGCTAAACAACTTCAGTTGAATGACAATGTCTTACATTACAAAGGGGTGTTGAAGCTTTAGCAAATTTGACTAATTTCAGGAAGGCTCATGAGATCCTGGGACATAATTTCCATCATATCAATCTTTAATGCTGTAAGGTGGGCTGGCCTACAGACTTAGCCGCCTTAGCTCTGTCTGAGATTTCCCTTGACAAGATTCTCCATTCATATCTTTTTCTGGTAAATGCTCTTGGATGGTTGAAGTTGTATAGCATTTTGAGTGGCACTTTGTTTTCTATACAAGAGGAATATCTATTTAGGACCCCAGGCAGTGATGTCAAGGTATACATCTGAATTTGCCCCCAGTTGCTATGAAACAAGCTTTCATTGCCTTGTAACTGAGGTATCCACATTTCTTCATAGAATTTGTCCTAGTTAGCATCAAAATTGTTTTCTAGGATGAATAGAGAGAGCATTCTTTCACCCGTCATTTCTTACAGTGATTTATTTTATATCGCTATAGTGAGAATCTGTTCAAGTTGTCGCCAATGGGACTCTTACTCATCTTCTTCATTCTGGGGTTTCAAAAGATTCAATACATCAATGGGACTCTTACTCATCTTCTTCGTTCTGGGGTTTCAAAAGATTCAGTACATATACCAGACCTGTAAATGGCCAATCTCAAAATTGTCTAAACTTTTCTGACAAATATATTTATATAGATCTATAGATCTAGATTCTAGATCTAGATTATGCCATAAAGAAAAAACCCACAACATTTGAAGTCTTGAGATCAATGTCGCAATCGACAAAAATAAGTCCTGCCACGGTAGATTTAGATATATAGCATTATAGACTATCTAGAATCTAGACTATATCTAGAAATCTAGATCTAGATGCACAAGGGCGGGAATGGCAACAGATTCTCATTTCAATTAGACTAGCCTATGTTAGGCATTGGCCCCTACTACTTTTATTGAAAACGAGCTGACAGAGAACCGTATGTCGTACAAATAACAATACTCATTTGCATTCTTCTCTACAACAAATTAATCTAGTCAATTTCCCGTCACTCTTTTGACCAAATCAAAGATATCATTGGGGAGGAAAAAGAAAGATGGAACACGAATGTGAGTGAAGACATAAATGTTAAACAATTGTGTTTTGTGTCGGGGACGAGAGAGAGAGAGGGGTCCACTGCATGCGCCCTAAGTGGACCCCGTCTGATGAAAACTTATGCAACAGCTTGATGATGTCAAGAATGACGTTGTCTTCCATTATAAAATTGTATAAAACGGACTTTTAACTATAATTGAGTCTAGTTCACAAAGCTATAACAGTTCTAAACCGTAACGCATCAAACAAAAGAAACATGACATCCCCCCTGGATACTATTAAATAGTTATACGGACCAGTATGAAAGAATGTGGGTAATTTTTCATTATGTAAGGAAAAGTGTAAGTGTATGGTTTTCCAGTATCTCTAATGATAGACAATGGGAAGTTGTACTCTTTATTGACAGAGTGACTTCCCAAATCCCTTACAAACTTAGAGCTCATAAATGTTGTTATGCGTGATCACATGTACTAAATGCTAAGAATTCATTGGTAAATCCATTGATTGAAGATTCTGGGCCCGTAAATTCATACAACATGACGATTTCGAGAGCTTATGCAAATAATAGCACCTACATGCTGCCTAGCCTCCAGGCTTCAGAACCGTATGTCGTACAAATAACAATACGCATTCGCATTCTTCTCTACAACAAATTAATCTAGTCAATTTCCCATGACTCTTTTGACCAAATCAAAGATATCATTGGGGAGGAAAAAGAAAGATGGAACACGAATGTGAAGACATAAACGTTAAACAATTGCGTTTCGTGTCGGGGACGAGAGAGAGAGAGAGGGGTCTCGCACGCACTCTGCGTGGTAAGAGCTGGCTAGCGGATTGATCAGTCGATAAAATCTTTTTTTAGACTGCAGCCCACGGTTAGAGTGGACAGCTGAAAAGTCGGGCTTTTCCTTTTACTAAATGCCACGAGAACTTAAGACTTGGCAAATTTAGGTGGGTTCACAATTGGTGGAATTCCATGAATTGACGGAAGATTTACAGGTCTGGTATACGAATAAGAGCAATCACCAAGGTGTTTGTCTTTAGCACACTGTAATTTCAATGCTGATGACTCTAATCAATAAATACTTCAGGTACATCTTCTACCTTTATATTTTAAAATATTACACACTGAAAAAAAAAACATCCCCAGGGAGCTGGACCAAAAAAAATATAAAAAAGCAGACATTATTTTCATCAGAGTGTTTGGAAAAGCATAAAGACAGAAAATTCAGGGACATTGACTTACCTCTAGATTTCTAACATTTTCAATGGCCAATTCCTCAAGAAGAACAGAGTAAGGAATGCACTGTGGTGTGGAAAACAATTTTGAAGCAAATTATTGAATACATAATACTAAAATTATTCAGACGGAAAGCCCTTTTTAAAATAGCAAGGCGATTGGGTGGTCGGTTCTAACGTCTTTCTCATCATATTAACATTATATAATAGTAGGCTATAGAGTAGAGTGCGAAACTTTGAAGAGATGCTGGCCACAACACGTGTGTAGATCTAGTGTGTGTTTTGCAAGCCCATCACACAAGCTTTGCCAGGCTTATTATTGAGTAAACTAAAATTAACCATACACAGTAGTTTGTAGTTTCTTTTGTTCCCCATCAAATCAACTGTAATCTCTCATGTTGACTTTCTCTTTGGTTGACATGATTTTGAAAGTCCCAGCAATGTCGACTGATGCGGGTTCTACTGTAGTCAATAAACTGCTAGTGCTCTGGCTAAATGTTCTTACTTTCCAGGATAAACAAAAAGCAATTCTAAAATCAAAATCATGGCTAAAACTACAATAATTCTTATGTACCAAGGCCCTGAAATACAAAAACCATGACCCTTCTTCCTGCCATTTTACCCACCACTTAATGCAAGGATAAAACAACAACAAAAAAAAAAGACAGAATATTTTCAAAATTTAAGAAAAGAGAAAACCAGATAGAATGAAACAGAACAAAATCTCTAATGAACTGAACCCTCCACCCCCCTCAAAACAAAAAGAAACAAACAAACAAAACAACTAACAAACCATCACCCCCTAAAAACACAAAACAAAAAACAAAAAAACAAAAGAAAAAAAACACTCAGACACACACACAAAACCCCACAAACACAAAGTTGTATAAAACTCAAGATTAACAGTAGCATACAAAAGAGTTCAAAGACAGGTCCAATTCTTTTACCTTACTCCGTGTCGCCAGAGAAACCACAGTGAGATGACGCAGTTTGTTGAGCTGTTCTGGGCTGAGATCAGGCAACTGGGCTGTGCTTGCTGGAACATTTATGATGACGATAAAACATGTAATAGTAATAATAATTATCAAAATAATGACATGTAGATTCAAATGATAAAAATGTGTTTTACCATGGCATACAATCAGTTCAATGAACATAATCAAGGAAGAATGTTAAAAAGAGCAATTCAAGATAAACGTAGCTGATGGCCATCACTATTATACAACAACAGTTGTTGTTCATGTGGAGTTTCAGGCATAGGCAACAAACACTTTTGAATATTGTAAGATTCTTATAGCACATTATTATCATTAAATTCCATATCTGCCATAGACATCTCACGTCAAACTGATCTGTCCCTTGAAAAGTGTACCAAGGTCGGGCGGCTTGCCACCCCACCTAGTCCAGTTATCGAGGCTATTTAGATGTCAGCCTTTGTCACTCTCAGTCTCAAAATAAAAAAGCACATTGCTAGTTTAATTTCCTCGGCAACATCATAGCTTCTATTTCTCAATGGCAGAAGGTATGACAAACAAATTGCTGTTGCCTCTTCCTTATACAGTGCTCACCGCTTATAAGAACACCGCTTATAAGAACACATCGGTTATAAGAACGATTTTCTGCCTTGCAGAATACTTTCCTATTTATTTCCATCGGTTATAAGAACGCAACATCGGATATAAGAACACCTTGTGACAGCTGTTTCCTCGGTAAGACCTCTTTCAATAAAATCAAGTTGTATCAATTTTGCCCCAAAGTTGAAAACTCCTTATGATGGCACCTGAAGGCAAGCACGTGTACGGCATTTTGACACTCTTTTATACTAAACGATAATGTAGCACTGGTCTGTCACCCCCGACCCTACCTCCCACCCTCGCCAGCATAAGCTAGTGATGACATGAACTCGACACGATTGGCGACTTGTCAATCGACATCTGTGTCTGGATCCCATGCGTTCTTTGATGAGGACAAAGACACAGACTGGTAAGGGGAAAAGCAAGAAACGATCGACGATGTGTATGGCTGGATCGGATGGACGACTGGTCAGGCAATTCTCTATTGTTTTGTCAATTTCGGGATACGCTTACAAGTGAATTACTTTGTGGAGTGGAAATGTGTGCACAACCAAATCGGTAATAGTGCTCACAGTCTTCCCGGCATATAATGATAGTGCAGTCGCCACCGTCGCCCCCCTCCTCCCCCCCTCTTAGTGGCCTTTCGCCTTCATAGTGCTTGCCACACCTTGTTTCTGTTCCTAGAGTGAACATCGGTTATAAGAACACATCGGATATAAGAACACCTGAGCTCCTGATTTGAGGTGTTCTTAAAAGCGGTGAGCACTGTACTACATGTACATGCATTCTTAACAGGATTTTCTTTTCACAAATGAAGATATGTCAACTGTTATGGTAATGTATTATCCCAAAACTTTTCATCACAATCTTCACAAAGCTAACTATACTTAAAGGAGGGAGAATTTAAATGATCTTGCATAAGTCACGATTAAGATGATTGTATTTTATACTTTTTATAATTTTCTTTCTTTTTAATATTGAAATGATTAAACGTGACAGAAAACTTTTCAAGATGTAAAAATTGAGTAAGATTGAATTGTACTCACCACTTTTTCCAATTTGTGAATATCAATGAAAGAATCAAAATTCTTCATGAAATTCTCAAATTCAATTTTGCAAAATTCACTTTTCATTTGTGAGAGATCTACAGACATATCTTTAGGGGCTTTGAGGTATTTTGTTGGATCTGTGCTTGATGAACAGAAATCTGCCAATCCCTTTTCATTGAACAAGGATGAAAACTGTATAAAAGAAACAATTGATTCATTTAATTGCTCTCTTGAAACAAATTCTTTTATATCAAATTAATGGTATTTAAAGGAGGATGGCCGAATAGATTTTTTAATCTTTTATAGATAAGTATTTTTCAAAATCTTGGTGTTTTGATAATTGTTACAAACTTTCATTAAGTTAGGATTTGAACTTGCATTTGGTGAAGTAGATGATGCAAGGAGTACGTCCAAGACACCAGGTAGTTGAATGAATCTCATTACTTGTTGCATGTTCATCCATCCTTCAAACAATTCAGTGAGTCCAAAATGTGTCTCTACATTAGGCAAAAGAAGGAAAAGTTAAACAGGTTGAAAAAATAATCCTAAAACCAAGAAGAAAATTATGTTTTCCTAACTCATGAAATAAGCTTATGTATGCTGTATTCAATTAATCAATACGTTGCATACATTTTGAAAAAATGAAAAATATATTGTGAAATCCTTCCTTATTATGTTTTGACAACAAACTTATAACAACAAAAAACTGTTTACATCATCACTAATAAGAGAGCTCAGCTATTTTACAAGGCATGGCGAGAGAATATGTTCATCTGATTGTGGCAAAAATATACAGATTTTCACCCTTCAAGCTTCCAAGATACAACTTACCATTTTGTAAATTCAAAACTTTGGTTATCAAGTCATCTAGGACAACCATCATGGCCGAAACTGGACGGAACATCTCTTTAAAGGCTGGATCATTCTCACTTAACTTGTCCATGAGCAGGTAGACACCACCAGCAGCTCTGATGGTTAAGACAGTTTAAATATAAAGATTAGTGAAGGGAAAAGCACATTAACATAATGAAAACATTTTCATAATGATATGAAAATAGTTTTTTCTTAACCAAAAAAACAACAACAAAAAAAACCACAAAAAAACTCAATTGAAAGTACCGATTTATAAATATGAATGAAAAATCAAATTATTTCAAATATATATGGAAATAGAAACTGCTCTGGAGTTGTTTTTTTTTTAAAGACCATAAGTACACCAAACCAAATTTTACAGGAGAGCGAAAAAACGTTCACAACATACTACTAACTGACTGGACTTACGTTTTTGTTTTTGTTTTTGCATTTACCGCTTTATGTATGAAGATAGAGAAGGAAGACCCAGAGCAGTTGACGCACCTTGATTCAAACTATATGGAGGTGCTAAAAACTCATTTTCACCAAAATGTGTACTTACGGTCTTTAAAAAAAAACTCCAGTGCTGTTGAATTATATATCTTTTGGAGTAAAACCATTATTCTCAAAAATAAGTAACATTGGTGAATTCCTTGATTACATTTTAGGACTGAAACTAATAAAAGCCTTTAAGATATTTATTCGGTTTTACAATGGTCTTACAAATGGCAACTATACTTCAATCATTCAAAATATAAGATCTTACATATTGGCAAAAATAACCCTGGTCAAAACTATTATATAGATTCTAAAAACTGTTATAAGTGTGACGGAATCAGAGAGAGACATAGTTGTGGTATTTGATTGTAACTTGAATTTTGATATTCACATTCACAGATGTGGAAATAAGGCTACAAAGCTAATTGTCATTATATTTCGTAGTTTTGATTTTATAAATGTTGATGAGTTAATGAGATTATATAAATCTCTTATTCGGACTGTATTGGAGTACTTTAATTGTATTTGGAGCCCTTTGTTCAAATGGCAATCAATTATCTTAGAAAATGTTCACGATTCTCTTGACTTTTGTCGATGAAAATATGTCTTATGGAGATCATTTAAAGTTTTTAAAATTTCCATCTTTAAAATACAGAAGGAAGAGAGATTTAATCCAATTGTATAAAATTGTTCATGCCATTGATGATCTGGATTATAAACACTTTTTTTTATTATTCACATGTTAATTTTACACGAGGAGATAAATAAAAAATCTACAATAGGGATGTAACACCAATATAAGACAACATTCATTTTTGTTCACAATTGTTAAAGTTTGGAATCATTTAAATTTTCAAACGAAAAATTCAAAGTGTTTGAATGGTTTCAAGGTTGCCGTTGACAAAAAGCTACATGATGAAAAATATTATTTTGATGAATGACTCATGTTATAATACAATACTTTTCAAAATAATACATTGCATCTGTAGTATACCACAGGGCATTCAAAGGTTAACAGACTTAAAGGCAGCCGTTATCACATATGTTATGTTATGTTAAAAATATGACAAAAAGCCATAACTGCTGTGTAAATGCAATAAAAGAAAGGGATATTTACATTGTGGGGATTTTCATGGTTATGTTTTCACTTGAAATCCATGTGCTGATCCTTGACATCACCTGTGACCATACAGTTTCTTGCAGAAAACGATCATTTGGTCTTTTTCCCTCACTGAACTGATTTATCAGACTATCAATTTTATCTATAATAGAACTAATGTTTGCATGAAGATGTGAAGAATCTTGGATCTGAGAAAAAAGAAAAAATATGCGTTTGAATGTTATACAATGAATGAATTTTATTCTACTTTAACTATTTAGAACAGTCACTAAGATTTTATCACACATACATCTGTATATATACAAACAAACAAAAGAATCAAAACAAAAAAAAAACAACAAAAAAACAAAAAAAAAAAAAAAAAAAAAAAAAGGAAGAAAGAAAGATCCAACATCCCTCTCCCCCATCCTGTGAAAGAAAAAAATCCAAACAAAAAAGTAAAAACAGCTAAATAATAATAATACAACCAAAAAAAAGCCCCATAAAAACCAAGATCAAAAGGAAAGACAACAAAAGTAAAATGGCAGTACAAATCAAAGCAAAACTGTAAATCAAACAAAATGGAGATAGCTCTTCTACTTGACCCCTCATCCTCCATTGCCCCCCTTCCCCAACTCTTCCCATGCATCCCTTGCTAATAATCATAACCCATGTAATATATTAATTTAGTGTAATAGGGCATTTTTACTTCAGAAATAGGTCATTTTTCACACTTGTTTGAATTTTTTTTTTTAAGAAAAGAAAACATTCTAGTGATTTTTTGCTCACAATTTTTTCAATGTCCTTGGCAGCTTTAAAGTTGATGAAGTCATTTTCAATTTCAGTTGTATTCAGAGAGCATAACTCAGCCAGCCAGCCTTTCAAATCTAGAGTTGATGATGGAGGTAAGCTGAACATTGTGTCTGGGTCTGATGCGCAGAATTTCTCAAAGGATGTGAGGACTTCAGCTCGTTTTAGAATCTGCAAGAAAAACTTTGTATTATATCAAAACTGATTCTAAAGAGATAAGAAAAGTTATTACATGAAACTAGAAATAATGTTCATTTGAGTTGTACTGTTGAAGCATACAAATTGATTTCTTGAGCTTGTTCAAAAAAAAAAAAAAAGCTTGTTTCAGAATGCATTAGTCTTCACATAAAAGCTTTCCCCTTGAGAAAGTCAAAAACTTGGCCCTGAGGCAGACAGTGATCTAGGCGGACCATCATCTTAAGCAGATCTTGTTGCATAGATCCCATGTAGATACAAATATATCTTAAATTTTGACAAGGCATATTTATCTAACACATATTTATTGTTAACGAAAAATTGTTGATCTTCTTGTCTATAAGATTTGGGAAGTGGGCTAACTTTGACCAATGGCCAATAAAGATCAGTGATTATGGTAGTTGAAGGGAACCTTACCCACTAACAATGGACAATGGACATGAGTAACATTGCTATGATTGTTTCATAATGTCAGGCAAACCAGAAACCCTGTAACCCACTCTTAGACTGAGTGAGCTGTGCTGTTAGTTAGTGTTTTTACATAGAAAAAACAAATTCATTTCCTATGAAAATCTTGCTCATAGCCATACCCAGTTCTTAGGTGCTGAAGACTAATGTATACATATAAACATAATTTTTATGTCTCAAAAATGAGAAAAAAAAATAGTCCTAAAAAAAAAAAAGAAACATTAGTGTAAGTATCAATGAATCTAAAGATATTTTAGATGAACTTAAATTGCACAAATTGATTTGTTATTCTTCCTTATATTTTTAGACTGAACTTCCTGTATTAAAAAAAAAAGTTACCTGGTATTTTAAGGCTTTGTAAAAAAAAAAAAATAGGAGAAAGCCCATTACACATCTAAATATACTGCTATAAGAAAAACAATGCAGACATTGATATTATTCCAAGGCAACTAATGTAGCTCATTCTTTTTTTCCTGTGACAAACCTTTTCTGGGTCATTGACAGAGGTGTAAACCAGAACTTCAAAAAGTTCAGGAGCACTGTTAGCAAGGTAAAATAGTTTCTTCATGCTAGGGACATCTTTGTAAGCATCTTGAATGGAACCCTCTGGAAAATTATTATCAAAAACAGTAGAAAAGGAAATGACATAATAAATATAATATTACTTTGTTCTTTTAGATCATGTTTTACATTAACCAAAAAACAAAACAAAACAAAAAACAACTTTTGCTCTTGTCTTAATTTAAGACATGAAGCACACTTTATACCCATCTTGGTTTTTTTTTTTTTAGCAAATGGTTTCTTAATATCAAATTATGTCTCCTTTAGTCTTATTTAACAATTGATATTCCATTTGGGGTCCTTTCCTGGAAAACAATAATAAGACATGTATTTTAATTGGAAATCAATCACAGACAATGATATGTACCTTTGAGAATGCCAAGGACTTGGTTGGCAAGTACTGTTGTTATTTGTAAAGCTTTCTCATAGGCATCATAGAGTTCTGGGATATTATCTTTCATTGATCCGAAAAACTGGTCTATGATTTCAGCAATGCTTTGTTCAGAACTAAAGGGAAAGCAAAGAAGAGTATTAATGTGTGAGAAAATCTGCTGACAACTGGACTGACAAGGACTGCAGGTAGAATCAAGCAAAAACATTCATTACTAATTTTACAGAAATGAAAAATAAAGAGACTATAAAAATCATCGTAATGACTAAACATGAAAAAGTTATAACACCATAAATGGAGATTTTTGAAATGAAAATCAAAACAGAAGCATTACTGGTTTATTATCAGCATAGGATGGACTTAAACACATAAAGAATTATATAACTGAATTGATATAACATAATTATAAGGGGCAATAGAATCATCACGCCAGCCATTTTCATATAAAGCATACAAACCTAAAATTGTCCATTGAGGAATTCAACCATTTCTCCATCCTCTTGCCAATTTGTTTCCACACAGTCTCATTAAATAGTTGAAGGTTAAAGTCCAGTGGATCTTTATAATAATCTTCCATGGAATGAAGAAATTGTTTCATCTTTTCAGTCACAAGAGTCACATTTACAGTTTGGTTGTAGTTCCCATTTGCCTGTTTATTACAAAAATAAAAAAATAGCATTATATACCTTTACTCAAGCAAATCTGGATCAATAACAACAACTCAAGCAAATAGATTTTTATTAATTTCATGGAACTTAGGACTATACATGGATAAAAAATAAAATAAATAAATACAAACAACGCAATCCTCCCTC
>JBCHJU010420813.1:0-13989 GCA_039654505.1 Plocamopherus imperialis
ATGTCGACGTAGTAATATTATATAGAGAAAAAGTTGGGAATTTCAAATTATGTCGACTTAAGTCGAAAGTCGACTTAAGAGAAGTCGAGATATCTGGGTTCTACTGTACATAGCATATCATCAGTATCATATTAAAAATGTATAACTACTAATTTTCGGATTTTTTTCCACTTTTCACATTCGTGAAAGTAAAATTGATTGAAAGTCACTTATAACATTTTTATCAAAAGTAAAATTGTGCCTTGCACATTTCTGTTGAAAATTTTCATTTTTAATGTAAATAAGATGAGCGACTTTCAATAAAATTTAATTTGGTGTGAAAATTTGTAGTTATATGTTTATAGAACGACAATGACAATATGTGTAATGCCATGACTGCACTGAGTATGGAGGAGAAACCTGTAACAGAATCTTGTATGTATCTGTCCTGTTTCATATGTTTAAAGTCTTTAAACATGTATGCCTTCTTTGTTCATCATAAATGACTTGAAATAATAACAATATCCAGAATGACAACAGAAATATACTGAAATAAGCAAAATAATGTTTGGAAAAATTTCAGTTGTAAAAATTTACTAAAAATGTAAAATTTATTCAATAACAGCCAGATATGAAATGTGAACTGTCATGTCAAAGCTAGGTACAGTTCAATTTCAAGCTTAAAAATCAAGGATGATGAAAAAACCCCACTGACAAATGCAGTCAAGAAATCATAATGAGGCAAAGGGTAAAAATTAAAATTTGACAGGGCTTAATGTGGCAGATAAATAAAAAGAGGAAGTCCTTTCCACTCAGGGAATACATGTATTGATTGATATTGATATGCAAAGCTAGATAAATGTGGAGAGAAAAAAATTGCTTTAAATGGGTGTTGAAAAATATGATATGATATATATATAAAGAGAAGTGAACATTTTGACATGTATGACTCGAGAATGAGAACATTATTTTTGATAAAAGACGAGGAATAGGCTTACTGCAAGCATAAAACATTTACTCTAATGAAAAATTGACATAAAACTGGTATTAACGCATTCGCATCTCTTCAACTTTTAAGACTGAAATCATCTTTCACAAGTGTTTTAAAAATCTATTACCAAATCCAATTGCTAAGGGAATAGTGAATCTCATGAAGCATAAATCATATTAAGTAACAAGGGCAACAAATTTTGGGGCAATAAATCCAAGATACAAAACGTCAAAACATGGTCATAACACAATGTAAATACTTGTTGAATAATTAGACATCATCATAGTTCAAACCAAAGAGTGATGGTTGTCAATTTTCAAAGATGATGTCTAAAGAGATAACTCATTCGACAAGTCTCCCATCACCAGTATTTTTACAGAAATATTGACAATGCTGAACCCCACCTAAAAAAAAAAAGAAAAAAAAAGTAATTTAGACAAGGTAAACAATGCCATAAGTGGCTTAAGTAGGTGACAATTTTTTGAAGATTTTGAGGTAAAAGAGCAGTCAAGACTTGTTTCTGTCACAGCCTTAATTAACTTTATCTGCTAATTGGCTTTATCCGTTTTTCTCAAAACTTGACAAATGTCATCATTTACCTTTAGCAATAGAGGTATTGCATACATAATAATAATAATAATATGTATGATGTTATTTTTGGTGTTTGAAGAAATACACGAAAGCCCATATTTCATTAAGATAGCTTTTTTCATGATTTCAGTCCCCTGACCATATTCTATCATCTGATGGTCACATTTTATTTATATTGACCACTTCAACATTGGCAAATAATGCTGCATGAAACACTTCTCAAATGGAAGTTTAGACGATGAAATAGTTGAAATAGTGAATTATAATTATAAGTGAATCGCTTTTTGTAGCCTCTGTTGAAACAAGAGCAAAACCACTGACAAACTATTCTTCAAGCAGCATCACCAATATTTAAATGACGTTTTGAAATCTTCTTGGTTGCCCTTTGGAAGATGTAATGTAATGCTCTTACTCATAACATTTCATCTATTCGAAAATCGAAAACAAGTTGATGACATGATGTAAACCTTAGCCTTCCTTTAAAATATTCATACAGTAGATGTAGGCCTTTAGGAACTTCACAAAATTACCACAACATCTTAGGCTGAACCATTTCTTAGAAAATCCGCCATGGATGAAAAATGTATCGTGTGTTATGTAGCAGAATAGAAAGGCAAGGTTTGCTCAAATCAATAAAACAGCAACAAAATAAAAGTTCAAGGTAAAAACACGGTATAAATTAGTATAAAAATAAATGCCATTACAAACAACTAAACATTCCCTCCTGTCCTTGATTAAAAAAAACCCAAAACAACAAAATATCAGGGTCAGAAAGAATCAAAAAAGTTGAAAAAAGACACCCCCCCCCCCCCCAACCACCTAAAACCACAAATAAAAAAAACAAAGACACTAGCCATTCTCATTATGAAAGATGTGGCATAATAATATTATTAATATTAAGACTTTTTTTCCACTATACTTCTTCTAGCGATGTTTTATAAATAATAATTATAACAATCATATAAAAATAAAATATAACTCCATGTACATGTATCACTAATTGCGAAATCACACACTTGAAAATTAATCAGATCAAAGGTCTATTGCATAGCCACAAAAGTCATTTACATACTTAAACTTAAATAAAATGCAAATGAAGCAGACATATATCTGGTACCAGTACAACACTACTGATTCCAACAAATGTCAATAAAAATGATAGCAGAATAATTAATGAAATACTGCAAATAAAATACAAATAAATAAAGCAAACATACTGAAAAAAAAAAGCAGAAAAAAACCAAAACAAAACAAAAAACCAAAACCAAAACCTGACAAATCAATCAAATATAAATAGCGTCAAATTCTTCATTGAAAGCAAAATTCCCACAGACTAAAGTCTACAGTAGAAATTTAAATTCTTTTTTTATTTTTATTTTCTGTCAAAAACCAACTTCTACTTGTACCGTATTGTTTCACATTCTGATCAAATTGCAGTGGATGTTTTTAGTGCTATTCCAAGAATAAATATTAATTAAAATTAAACATACTGATTGAATGTACACCTTCATGAAATTATGCAAGTATACACATATTTGCCAAAACATGGGGGCAATAGTGGCAAGTCCATGCTGGACCTTGCATCAATGAGTCCATCAGTAGGCTGTCCGTTCATGTACCTTGCATCGATGAGTCTATCAGTAGGCTGTCCGTTCATGGACCTTGCATCGATGAGTCTATCAGTAGGCTGTCCCTTCATGGACCTTGCATCGATGAGTCTATCAGTAGGCTGTCCGTTCATGGACCTTGCATCGATGAGTCTATCAGTAGGCTGTCCGTTCATGGACCTTGCATCGATGAGTCTATAAGTAGGCTGTCCGTTCATGGACCTTGCATCGATGAGTCTATCAGTAGGCTGTCCGTTCACTACTGAAACTGGGCCTGGGCTGTGCGCTAGACGACTTTGATTTTTATGACAGATTGTAAACCTTGACAGTGATTGGATCATCAATGAGAATGGGAGGCTGACATGACACAGGGGGCTTAACTTTTAACAGCTCAATTGGACCAAGACAACTCTCTTTCTTACTTGTAAATTAACTGATGGATAATCAACGATTAAACGAGTATAGCATTGTAGTTCACTAGACATGCTCACTTTATTATGGGCATAAAGCTTCTACATAAATTATGACATCATTATATTGCTGAGTGTGAAGACCATTTGTCCCAATCATAAAATTATGGCGAGTGAGCTCGGCAATAGATCTCTACACATTTTCTTACCCCAATCAGGAGTAAAATGAGTATCAAACTAAAGGCAGTCAAAGACATTGTTTCTATAAACACTATTATGCTCGAGTAAAGCACCTGTAGAATGGCTGATGCTCCGTGGTTTTTGCATGAAACTAGACAATTTCTTGTAAAGCACATAGGCCTATCATGTCGTCAATTTTTCTGCCTAACAGCCACTTTCAAATTACACCCTTCTCTACTTGTATTCGCTATGTGACATGAGCTAGACTGACAAATCACAGGTGCGGTTTTAGTTAGCGGATGGTCACCTTCAAAAATCAATCAGCCCTTTGTTGGTAGTTCCTATCCATTGCAATTCAAAAGAAGTTTTATCTAGACTCAGAGGATCGTCAAATGATGGCAAAGCACAGCTCTCAAAATACAAACTAAGATTATTTCACTGCTGGTCTAAGACTAAATCAGAAACTTATCTTGACTATCAACAGTCACTTCCAAGGCTTTGGTAATTTTCTTCAAATAAAAATTACTCATGAAAATCTAGTATAAATAAATGCATATATACATTACATTAAATTATGGACCTTTGTTGATTTTAAGAAGTGATCACACAAAAATAAAATTTACATTAATTCATATTACTGCTCTACCCCTGGACTGGCCTCAAAGTAAAATAGATGGCAAGAAGTTGAATATAAAATAAGGGTGTATAAAACATATCATCTTGTATGGGCATCTAAAAGACAATAAACTGACAATCATGGCCCTAACCCTGTCTTGCAGTTGAGATAACCATGGCAACATAGAGAACACTTTGAGCTATCCTTCCAAGAATACACAACCAATCATAATATGTCATGTACAATTATTCTTATATTATACACATATTTATAGATATATATTATATTATATACACATTAAATTATTCTATTCTCTTCAGAAGCACAGGGTTCACATTTTGCTTTGCTGAATAATAATATCACACTAGTGAGATTGAAAACAATGTCAGAAAGATCATTTGATGCATAAACAGAGCATGAACATTTATGGTTCTTTCCCTTCCAGCCAATATAACATCTATTATAATTATACTGGGCTGTTCGTAACATATTTAGTAACTGACAATCACCATTTAAATAGTACATGGGAACACCTTTAGGAGAATGTAGGCCAGAGACCCATTGTTCATAAGTAAACAAAAAAACCAAAAAAAAAACAAACAACCAAACAAATAAAAAGCACCCCACAAACAAACAAAAATATCACGTGAAACTGTCATGAGAATCGCCAGGAGAGCTAATTTTTCATTCCTGATTAATCCTGATAAATTATTATATTGGAGCTGACGAGGGTTGAACTAAAAAAACGGCCATGGACTGGAACCATTGGAATACACAGCATTCTGCAAATATAAAAGAAGAAGCCTTTTCTTATTCTATTTTCATGGAAAATAAAATAAAATGAAAGTAAAAACATTCATTATCATCCTTAACCTGGTATCATAATTTTATGAAAATGAGAGCTTTGTTTAATTAAGACCTCCATTATCATCCATGGTATTACAACAGATGAGGGGCATTTGACATAGAGGAAGTGGTAGTGCACCAGGATACAGACCAAGAGGTTACAGGGTCAAACCACCAAAAACACACATGTTTTATTCCTTGAGCAAGAATATTTACCCCTCTTGTTCCCCTCAACCCCAGTGTGAATGAAAATGGGTATAGCTTCAGCTGGGAAAGAATCAGGCTACAATAGATTAAGTAGCCTAACCAAAAAATGATAGATGAAATCTGTCACTGGTCATCTACGAAAAAAAAATGATTGCATTTATATAGCGCTTTATCCCTGTTGTCCACAAGCTCAAAGAGCCTTACAATACATTTCCACTAGCAGGAATGCCCCCCGGGGAGCATACAGTAAAGTGCAGCCCATTTGGCGCAACAATGCCAGCCTATGGCCATGTACCCCTTTGAAAACTGGGTAGGGTGAAGCAATTGGAGTAAATTTTCTTGCTTAAGGACAAAACACAACGGTCGCTGGCAGGAATCAAACCCCAGACCTCTTGATCTCAAGCCCAACGCTCTATCCATTGAGCCACTAGCATCTAAAGCTACAGAGTTATGGAGATCAGGATAACCTATGGTCCCATGAGCCGACCGGCTCAACAGGACTATTTGTATCATAATAAGTGCGATTCTCTCAGTCTAATGTCCGTACTTCAACTCCACCTAATCAAAATATAAAGCAATCCCCCCCCCCTTTCCATAAACAAATGTCAGATTTGATTTCTCATACTGAACTCTTAAAATTATAAAACTATAATTAGAAGCCTACCAATAAGGAAAGGTTTATGATATTCAAACGATTAATTCTTAGTGTAGAACGTAAAAGTAAATGAAACAAAGTATCATCTCTTAAAAAAACAAACACTACATGTATAAGGAAGCAAAGAGCTCAGAAAAGTAAAAAAAACAAACAAACAAAAGAAAAACAACCCCATCCATTCCTAATTCTGAACTTATGGCACAAATAATGGTGAACCAAATGATAAGAATGACTAACCTTCATGACAAACTATTGGCATACGATTGGGGATCCTGGAACAAAAAAAAAATAAACAACCAAATTTGACAATGAACATTATTAATTTTATATAACTAAACAATACTGTATATAAATGCTATACAAAAACATGAAAACATATATAATATAGCTTAATACTAGCAGCACTAAATCTACCACAGTAATTTCAAAATCATATTTACCTCCAGTGCATGATGTTTAAGGCAACTTTCACAGAAATATTATCATTAAAATAATCAAGGTCACTCATGATTCTTTCAGCAGCTAAAATAAATCAACCGACTTTGTATTTGTAATACGTCGATTGTACTAGCAATCCTTATGTTTGTAACCTTGCAAAAGATCCGAAAACAATTTGTGGGTTGAAAAAAAAAATGTATGTATGTATTTGTGTATGTATGTATATACATGTGTGCGTGTGAGTCTGTAACATTTATCATGTGTTCAAATGGTGATTAAGATCAAACAAATCTCAATCAATTCTGATTCATCACAAAAATCTAAAGACATGATCATTATAAATAAATACTATTTCAATTTCATTCAAAACATGACACAGTGCCAGCATTAGAACAAAAACTAAAATATAAATAATGTAAAAGCAGACAAATCAGAATCAGAAGAAGAAAAAAAAAAAAAAAGATGCAAGGAGATGAACATTTATAATTATTTCCTGTAAGTGTAAGTAATTTACATACTGATCAATTATTTAAAAAAAAAAAAAATAACAATGATAAAAATTAAATCAAATGAAGATCAATTACTGCAACTTAAACATGAAGGACACTCAGTATCTTTAAAGTCTTAAATATAATTCAATTATCCACAACAGCTAAAAAAAGAAAGCTCACTCCCTGAAGTCTGTTTGATCATAATGTTGAATCCATGGTAAAAAAAAAAAAAGTATATAATCCTTTCTCACACACTTCACAACTATGTAATTGTAATGAGTAGTGATTAAATAAATGACATTTCAATAAATTGTTTTATTTAAAAGAACATGGAAGTATTTTTAAATTTCTATTTATTCACTTACCTTAACCTTGAGTATGTCATTAGTACAAGTATAAAAAAAAAAAAAATCCAATGAATACAAAAAACTAATCATACTGAATTTATACTGGTATGATGATTACAACGGCACAGCAAACCTAATCTACAAACTATAATAAAAGTGTTCAGATACAAGGTGCAATCAATTCTGACAACTAACACCAGCATAAATTTCAATGACGAGGAAACAACATTGTGTAGTGTAAGTAAGCAATATATGCATCTAAAAAGATATCATTCATCATACTTTCAAGTACTGACAAGAGTGCATCTAAAAAGATATCCTTCATCATACTTTGAAGTACTGACAAGAATCCCTTTGATTAAATCTAAGCAAGAAGTGATGCATAAATACTGTGGACAAATTGCTTGTTCGTGTCAAATCCCTTTAAAAAACAAAATAAAATCCTTTGATGAAATTAAAATCTTTTGTTTGATTCTCTTTCATACTTACACTCGTAAATAAGGGTAGCCAAGAAACAAAAAAAACAACAAAACAAAACAAAAACAAACTACAAACTTACCATGTATAATACATGCGATTGACACACTTAAACCCACATTGCTTTTAACACACAAAATAACATGCGATAGCTCCAACTTATGTTTAACGCTGCACTAAAACATCAACTCATGCAAATGCATCCCCACTAGAAGCTACTTGGATCAGCAACGGTCACACACATACACAGAGTTTAGTTCCCATTGTCATTGGAAAGCCATGCCGTACATAACTATATTCTATCGACAGCTACTTGTCAGGAGCCATGATTTTGTTTTGTGATACTTTTGTGATACCTCGAGGCATCCCGGAAAATATAAAGTATGTCCATGAAAATAATTCTGTCTCTGAGAGAAATTTTTTATATGAACAGAGGTTGCATTTAAGACAGGGAACAGCAATTAACCAACGCCTCTTCTGTCATTCACATTTATCTAATAATATGTTTATCAATCTCAAAGTACATTTTCAACAAAATGCTGCCTGGTCTAGGTGAATCAAAAGTAGCTGATTGTTCTGACTGTTCTATATTGAAATTGATCCTGTCTAAGCCAAGTGGAGACTCTAACTTCTGCCTTATAGCTTGGAGGGGTGATTATCATTTGACAAGCGCTTCAAATCGAAGCCGTAAATTTGAAAATATTTCTTGAGAACTAAAATATGTGATCATATCAGAGAAATCTGAAGACAAATTGAACTAATAATTGTACAAATAACAAAACAACAAAATAAATGGAAAAAAAAAGCTAACAAAAACTAACATTGATGCTGAAAAAGCAAACCAACGGCAAATTCATCTGTTTCCTATATTGGCGAACATTAATACAAATTACAAATTGAATACTCGGATAATGTACAAGTAAATAAGGTCAACAGACATAAAATTAAAATCTAAAAGAGATAGTTTGGTTGTTCTTTTTATTTGTCTATTTGTATGAGTTTCACCATAGGCCATGTCTTCAAGTCATCAGGGATGGAAATGCAAGATGATTAATAGACAAGTTAAAAAGACGAGCAGATTGGAAGCATAAACTAATCCTTTTTAACAGCACCCATCACTCTCCAAAAAATGCCTGATGTAATCTAAGAATAAACCAAACAAAAACAATGTGTAGAGAATATTGCATCTACATGACGAAGTAAGCGGGAATCAACACTGAGTAAAACACACACATGCAATAAAGATTTTGTCACAAACAAACAATTGAATGGTGCCAACTATTCAATAAAAAAACGCCAAAAAGCACAACACAGATCAAATTGAATAAATACACAATTTAAAGACAATAAACTTCATAATCACAGGGACACTGATTGCATTGACTTGTACCTTAGAAAAAAGGGGGAAAAAGCTTTCAGCTAGTCTTTACTGACAGGTTTGTCCTTTGAGAGGAATGCATAAGAATAAGAAAAAGCAAAAGTAAGACAATCTCAAATACAGCCAGGTAAAATGATGTATCACATCTGCTGGGAGAAGAGTATTAAAGTTACAGGGGATACTGAAATCCATCAACATACAATGTATTCTTTTATATATATATATATATATAAAAATAAGACAGGGATTTATTATTTTATACGTTATGAGTCATCTAATAATCGGTAGGATGAGCTGGTTAATCAAAGGGGGAGGAAGGAGATATGAAAGTAGAGAAGAATGCGAGAACGTAAGACAACCAGCAGACAGGAGACGAAGGAAACTATTTTCTTCAATCTCACATGCATCCAATATTCACAAACAAAATCCTTCAAATTATTGGACTGGAGAGGAAAGCCATCGTTGTACCTTCAAATTCAATCAAGGCAAAAAAAAATCAAATCGTAAAAAGTGATGCTGTCATTAAGCTAGACGAAAACGAAAAAATGAGGTAAGTTTGAATTTGAATTCTGCTGAATGATGTTAAAGACTTGTAGAAAGTTTGCACGTCCATAGGTCCATGTAGTAATTATCACACCATGCTTTGGGGGAAGAAACTTTCAATTCAATGGTAAGGAGAAACAAATAAAAATAAAAATAAAAATAAAAAAGCAAACAGAATGAATGATGAGTTAAGTATGTCAGTCACAGTCACACATAAAAAAAGCCTTTTTCTTCACTTTGCTTGTCAAATCATGAAAGGGCCAAAACTTGCCATGCGGATAAGTTAAAGAAGATGGGGGTTGTTGAGTTGAGAGGTTTGATTTGTTACGTAAAACCAATCCATGCTCACACTAGTAAGCAGCTGAGTTACCTCCTTTCATAGAGCACTAATTCATCATTCATCCGCATCCCTGCGCCGCCGAGCTCTCCTCGCAGCTCGGTCATCGCTAGCGTCTGACGCTGCTTCCTGCTCCCTCTCCTCTCGCCTTCTTCTTCTGCGGGCTTCTCTGTCGTCCTCTTCCGGTTCGTTCTGCTTTTCTCTCTCTCTTTCCTCGCGTCGTCTCCTTCGTCGAGCTTCACGCTCATCCTCCTCCGGTGCTGCTTCTTCCTTGGGCTCCTCCTTCGTAACTTCCTCGACCTTTGAATCCTCCTCTTTTTTTCCTGATTCATCACTAGTCTTGCCAAGATCTGAGCTTTCTGCTTCATCCTCCTCGTATGGTTTCTTGAACCGACTTTTGAAGGCCGAGGCAGGATCATCCTCATTTTTCTTCTCCTCTACAGTTTCTTTGGCTTCCTCCACCTTCTGTTCTTCAGCCTCTTCCTTTTCAGCTTCAGGTTTGCCAACAAAATCTGATGTATCTTCCTCGTCTTCGTATGGCTTCTTAAATCGATTTTTGAAAGACTGAGCGGGATCGTCCTCTTTCTTCTCCTCCTTCTCTTCCTTGTTCTCGCTCTCTGTTTCTTCACTCTTTACATCATCCGACTTGGTCACTTTCTCATAACTTTCTTTGGAATCTGCCTCAGGAGAGCTCTTCTCTTCCTCCACTTTTTCTTTTGCATCTGTTTTTTCTACCTCTTTTTCATCATCTTCGCCAAAATCTAAACCCTCATCTTCCTCATCATAGGCCTTCTTAAACCGACTTTTGAATGCAGAAGCGGGATCATCCTTTGCCTTGTCCTCCGGAATTGCCTCTTTCTTCTCTTCCTTTTCCTCCTCTTTAGTCACATCTTCTTTGTCCTCTGCCTTTTCACCATCTCTTTCATCAACTTTCTTTTCTTCCTCAATCTTATCTTCTTTCTTTTCATCTTTTTCTTCAAAGGAGCTCAAGTCCAAGCCTTCCTCTTCCTCATCGTAATCCTTCTTGAATCGATTTTTGAAAGCTGCTGCAGGGTCATCTTTTTTCACCTCCTCCTCTTTCGTTCCTTCCTCCTTCTTCTCCTCTTTCTTTTCCTCTTCTTTTGACTCTTCTTCCTTCTCCTCCACATCTTCCTTTTTCTCATCCTTTTCTTCAAAGGAAGTCAAATCCAGACCCTCTTCTTCCTCATCGTAATCTCTCTTGAAGCGATTCTTGAAAGCAGCAGCCGGGTCATCTTTCTTTTTCTCATCTTCTTTTTGCTCCTCCTTCTTCTCCACTTCTTCTTTCTCCTTCTTCTCATCTTTTTCCTCAAAAGAAGATAAGTCCAAGCCCTCTTCTTCTTCGTCGTAATCCTTCTTAAAACGGTTTTTAAATGCTGCGGCTGGGTCATCATTCACTTTCTCCTCTTCCTTATCTTCTGTTTTCTCTTCTTTCTTTTCGCCTTTCTCCTCAAAGGCACTCAAATCAAGGCCCTCTTCTTCATCGTCATAATCTTTCTTGAAGCGATTTTTGAAAGTTGCAGCTGGGTCGTCCTTCTTTTCCTCCTTTTCTTCTTCTACCTTCTTTTCCTCTTCTTTCTTCTCTTCTTCCTTAAAATCATCAAAATTAAATCCTTCCCCGTCCTCGTCAAAATCTTTCTTGAAACGATTTTTGAATGCTGAGGCAGGGTCGTCTTTCTTTTCTTCCTTTTTCTCCTCCTCCTCTTTCTTTTCTTCTTCCTTAAAATCATCAAAATTAAATCCTTCATCTTCTTCATCGTAATCTTTTTTGAAACGATTTTTGAATGCTGAGGCAGGACCATCCTTCTTTTTCTCTTCATCTTCGGCAACTTTCTCTTTCTCATCCTTGGAGTCTGTCTCATCTTTCTCTTCCTTCTTTCCCTTCTCGTCCGAAACCTCTTTCTCCTCTCCACCGTCTTCCTTATCTTCAGACTGCTTCTCGGGCTGTGCAAAACATTAAAATATGAATGAGTAGTCCAAAGAGTCTTTGACAAAAAAATATCTTAAAATGATTAGTGAATGAAAGATATTTTCATAAAAATATTCTTAAAATACAGGAAAAGCAATGGAAGAAAATAACTATGTCAAAAGATGATATATAACCTTAATCATGACCCACATTTAGAAAATATTGCCAAATAAAACAGCCCGGTAAAGATTGCAAGTACACGTATTAATTAATTCACAAGATTTTCAGGAGGGACACGATTTCAACATGTAACCAAAAGTGGAGTTTAAATGTTGATAAAACACTCATTGAACTGCATGTGGAATGACACAGATGCTCTGATATAAAGCATTTCAAGAAAAATATATTGCTCTGCCTCATATCACCTTACTAATGTCATCTTTATTTTCTTCTGTGTATGTAAGATTTTCACATTAAGATGATATGGAATGTTCTTGTACAGGTCAATTGTTAAACTATTCAATTCAATCATAACAATCTTGCCATCTTAAGATGAAATATCTAAAAGATAAAATATCTCCATATCTAAAATGAGAATTGAAAAAAAGAAATTAGGGAGATACACTTGTGCATGACAGGGACTAGTTTGTACTCTTAGACAAGATCTTGCTTGAGGTTTCTGTCTGATTCTAGAAGTTCACAAATGTAACAGTTGACTGAGCAGAGGAGACACAAAGTATGTATCAATGAGGTAGATATAGTACACGCATACAAATTTCAAATATATTTGTTATTGAAAAAAAGAAACAATTAAAGGAGAGCACAGCACAGAGAAAGGAACACTTAAAATGATATGAGAAGTACAGAAATATAAAGAATCTTAATATAAACACCCATTTACTGCAAAAGTCCTCAACTACCTCAAATGTTGGTTTCTGGCTCTTCAGATGACAAGGTTTATAAAATATTTTTATGTATTACATAGAGAGAGATACAATTTATTTAGACAACTAATGATTATGACAAACTAACTTTAAATTACTTGAATTGAACTCTTTCACAACTCCAATATGACACAAATATCACTTGATCAATTTTACAATTCTTTTAATTCCTTGAGAACAGTGGACACGTACATCTGATACCTTGTCAATATTACTTTAGCCATTCAGAGAAAAATGTCTGAAGGCTGGATACAATTAATTTTGAGTGAAACAAACAACCCCAACCCTTTTTTTTTTCCGATGAATTTTGAGTCAAAACTTTAAACCCATAACATCTTCTATATCTAAAAAATTTCAACTTCTTTGTGCCAGTCAGTGCTTCCTCTTTTCCTTCAATCCAACCAAGACCAATGATGAGAGAAACGGCAATTTTTCCTAATGCCATACAGCTGAGACAAACATGACAGACCTTAGACAACTAAAGGGTAAAACTTTACCAAAACAAAAATGAAAGTGGAAATATGAAATTTTACACTTTCTTGAAAAAGCTACATGTTTACAAGAATATTGATAGTGAGGCCACACTAATCAAATTTATGGAAATCTAGACTACGTGAAAGGTATTTATAAAAAGTGAAAGGTATTTATGCTTGTTAAAGTTTGACTGAGAAGTCCTCTTAAAAGATATTTTAGAAGGATAATGTAAAAGATAGAAGGCAAATAATCCAAAATCTAACATCACATGACTAGCAAACTGGAAGTCTATCCATGGTAGAGGCAGACGGTACCCAATCGTCTTTTTTTAGTTTTGAGTGAGCCTTTCCTTGCGCAAAGATAAGACGAGTCTGTTTCAATTATATCCATGTAGTTCATTGCATGATGTTTCTTTAACCGCTTTTCTGCGTTCGTGCCGCTCGCCAGCGATTCCCAACCGTTTGCATACTTTCGCTACCTGCGGGAATGCCCCAGTGGGCTAGCCAAGCCACCGACCGCTGCCTGCGACGTTGCCGCGGGGCCCGTCACGA
>JBCHJU010420923.1:0-13982 GCA_039654505.1 Plocamopherus imperialis
CTGGATCCATCCTTCTTTTTACACATGCGCATGGCTTGGCCCTGAAGTTCGTGATGACCCTATCGGTTCGGGCTATTAATGTTGAATTAAGAGAAAAGAGGGGGGAAATGTCAACTTATCGGATGTCAACATTGTAATACTGACTGTATAGAGAAAAAGTTGGGAATTTCTAATCATGTCGACTTAAGCCGAATGTAGACTTAACACGTCGAGATATCTGGGTTCTACTGTATATACAAGGCCACTTGTATTACATCTTGATGATGTAAAGATACAGAGGATTTTAAGCATAAACTTAGATGTACATCACTTCTACTAAAATACTCAAAATAATTACTTTGAAAATAAGTTAAAGCACGTTGATAAGGATACTCAGCGAACTTGAGTTTTGTCAGCTATTTTGAAGACTGAGACTAAGAAAGACTACATCACTATAATTACAATGCATAAAAATACCAAATGATGTTAAAAATGGATAAATTGGCTGGCTTTTTCTGAATGTACAAAAGTGTAACTTAAAACTAATAAAACTATATTGTGCATGGTTTTGACAAAGTTTTCGTCAACCTACAAATTGCTGTCAGACCAGTAATGTGTCAGGTCAGCAATGTTCTGTCAAGACAAAGGGAGCTCTGGCAGTGAAGTGAGATATTAAGACCTGCAGGTATGTTAATAGTAAGTCTGTAGAATCCTGCTGACAAACTACACACCAACATCACCATGAACAAGAGACCTCTAAAGTACTGATACCTGTGTGTAATTATGTATTCAACAGATCAATGTGGTAGCAAATACCAACAGATTCCATGCAAATTCCTAAAAGGAACAATCATAAGCATTAAGATTCATAAAAATGCCACAATTATACAGTATAATCCACTTATGTCGACATCCCATTAATTTATCAACATTTTGATAAATCAACAAATTTTCCTATTACAGAATTTTTCCTTCATAATCTTTCCGTAACAATTTCTCACTTATATCGACTTCTTTTTTTTTTTCGGATTTATCGACATGCTTCCTATGGGTACCTGGTGAAGCCCACGAACATAAATGGAGGAAAATGTCATGCTGCTAATCATCAGCATATTGGATCTTTTTTGGCCTGCATACCAGCCAAGTACTATATATCAAAACACAATACAATTTACATCATATACATGATGTAGTCATATGTACGCAGTGTATAGAGGGCTACACAAGGGCTACACACCCAGCACATTACAGTGTCAAATAGACGATGTTGTCTTGTTACTGCTGACCTCCTTTTTCTTCCTGTTTGACATTTGCATTTAATATCAACATCAAATACACTTCCCAAAGTATGTCAATGTAAACAGATTATACGGTATATGAAATAGCACAGAAGATCAGAGAGCAAACAGTATTAGGAGACAACTGCAATAACAAAGAGACGAGAACATATTATATTGTATGTGTATTACTTAAGCTCCCTTTCCCTCCCATAACTTAATACTTTTCCAAATCCAACTTAGGTACATATTATGAATGATTGACACAAATCCAACCATTTTTACTTTGTACATTGAGATTAAGACAATTCAATGTTAAAAATCGGCAAAACACTCACCCAAAGTGTTAATGTATGGGAGAGGTTCAAATAAAGCATTGTAACAACTTGAGTAGAAATAGCAACATGCTACACATAAAGTAAAGTCTTTCCACATTTTATTTCTAATTAGATCTAGATTATAATTATTTCAATTTAAAAAATAACAACGGGCCAAAAATTACACTAACACTAACCGAGGCTGAAACAAGACTAGAAGTAGGGCTACATGATGTAGAAATAGAAATGGAAAGCACTGGTCTTGCCATCATGGTGGATGCTTTACTGGTTTATCTAACTAAAAGGCCATGTAGACATAGAAAAATGGGAACAAGATTCAGTAGGGGCGAACTGGTTACAAAAACAGAGCCCTAGTATAGTACGAGTGACTTGAAAAATATGTAGAGGCAAATAGGTATGACTCAAGACAGGTTTCACCATGATTGAAATTTTAAATCAAAGATGTGTAAATACAAGCAAAGTTGGTATACATACATTTCTCATGACAATTCGAAAGAAACATTCCACCATTTCACTCTCATACTGATAATGAACCAGCAGAAGTTATGACAGCGTTTTTGAGACTAACCATTCCTTTAAAGAGAGATATGAAGAATGAATGACAAAAAGTTTAAGTCTCAAACATCATAATGAAAAAGCCAAAAGAGAATCCTGTTTTGTTTTGTTTTTTCCCCTTTATTTGTCTACAATCAGATCAAATTCAGTCATGCTTAATTAACTTTTAGTTGACTATTTTTTAACTTTCCTGACATTTAATTTTCCACAATTTTTCTTTACTTGGGATGGAGCAATGAATTTGAAAGAGATAAGTATGCAACCAGTTTGTATCCATCCAACATCATCAAACATTAAAATTTCTAGGATTCATTCATGGCTTTGATATATTATTGCCATCCCTTGATTTAATATAAATGTATACTTGTGTATACAATGATATTTTGGTTTCCAGTCTTGAAAGCAAAAGGTCAATAATTTCTAATCTAAAGCAGAAACATGTTTTTTCTTCATGATTTTTGTTGGGGCTCTTTTTTTTCCCCCTCGCTTTTGAAGTTTGTTATTGCTTTTTGTTTTGTTTAGGGTTTTTTTTCAGGGTTTTTTTCTGTGAGTTGTTTTTTACTTTCATGACACTGACAATAAGCTATACTTTACAGGTAAACTCATCTATAAGAAAATGCTTATTCATATGTGCAAGGCACTGAACATAAAGGATTTAGATAGGATAAGTTAAGAAATGCCTGATGCTTTTAAAAAAATACATTCACCTTTTTATCCGAAAGTATGACTGAGGAATTTCACGCATAATTCGAAAAGATTAGCTGATGTTCTCTCTAAAATTAAGCTGCTTTTCTTGACAATGATTAAGATAGTTTGAGTTGCTTCATTTCCACATTAAACCCACTAAAATCTAAGAGACAATATGAAAATACTTTAATCTACATTGACACTATCAATAAGTCTAATACTAATACAGTCGACTCCACTTGTAGCGAAGTCGCTTGTAGTGATTTTCGGATGGAGCAATCCTTTGCCCTGGAACGGGCACCGCTGTAACACAAACTCTTCAAACGGCTGTCTCTTTCGCTACTTCTGATGTAGCGATCTTTTTTATGGTCCCCCCAAGGACATCGCTACAAGCGTAGTCGACTGTATTATAATAATGGCTCTCTGGACTAACCCTGAAAAAAAAAAAAAGTACTTATACCTATAGATCATATTTGCTTTACAACTTCGATCTTTGAAATTACCATCATCCTTTCAGTTTCACAATTCCAACTCCACAATCTTATAAGACAAAATACTGTCACAAATCATTTATGAAATATCAATGGATTTTTTTTTTTTTTTAAAGGAAATCTGAACATTCTAAGCTGTCCATACTTGTCTGCTTGGATTTTTACTACATATTAAAAGGTTACTTTATTGTAACGTCTCAGTGCTAATAAATCAGTTAAACTTAAGTTTCAGAGAATTGAGGTGGATATCCTTAAAATAATGTTTTGGTTTTTTTACTCCATCATCCCTACCCATCCAAACACATCATACATACATATATATATATATACACAAACATACAGTTCACACAGCATCCTCAAAAACATGGTGGACATTGTTGGTTTCAAATAATACTTTATACACAAAATTTATTATCATCAGAGTTATAGTAGTCATGTACATTTGACATCATTCTGCTCTAATGAAGCTCAGAGTGTATTGAAGAAAAATCTTTCTAAAAAGAAAAAGAAAAAAAAAAAGCTTTATGGCAGTAAATTCACACTATTTTGGTTTTGGGTCGATTGGGATGTGGTTTGGCTGAGAACACTTGAAATTACAACACTTAAATACATCTGAACTTGTAACTGTGTCTCTCTCTGTCTCTTCCTTATGCGTGTTTGGAATAAATTATATTAAAAAAAAACTTAAAACAAAGAACAAACGTGGTAGCATAATACAAACATGTGCATGTGTGTGTGTGTGTGTGTGTGTGTGTGTGTGTGTGTGTGTGTGTAACCGGCATCATAAAAACATTGAAGAATGAAACAGAAATATTTACAGGAAGAGAGGAAATGTCTTCGCAGGCCAACAAAATCATGAATGTTGTCATCACATTTCATTACATTGCTTTATGTACAATATATTTTTTACTTTGATAATTACCAAACTTTTATTTTGATCATGTCTTTAATTTGGCCAGACAAAAACTTGTTCAATAGATGAAGGTAAAAGAAAAAAATATGGCAGGTTCTGTTCTGGGGGTTTTCCTCTTCACAAATTTAAAGCAAATGAAAAAAAAAATTAAAAATAAAGGAGCAGCTGAAATTCCATAGTATGAGATTTTACCTTCTAGATCTTACATTTACACAGACAGTCACAGAATAAATGAAAATATGCCTCAAGGACTAAAGCATATAAATAAATCTTCATTTTTAAAAAATGTTTAGTTTGACATCCATGGTTCAATAAAAAAAGAAAAAGAGAGATGGCTCTTTAAAATAGAAAAAAAGCTTCTTTGAAAACTAGCATAAAATTAGATATCTGTTGCCTCTTACTCTCTAGATCTTTAAAGAAGTCAGCCATTTAAACAAGCATAGAGCCAAAACAGAGATGAAAATACAAAGAAAACTTAAACATATACAATCCATAATTTTTAGAATCATTAAAATATCAAGTAAATATATATTTATTTGTATGCATATATGTGAAATCAAAGTAAAGAATGCCCACAGCCCTTCCCATTTTGCAACAGTGAATTGAATAAAAGAAAAATGCTTATGCTTATGTCTTTGGTTTTTCTAAATCAATCTTCACATTAACACAAGAAACTTTTTTTTCTCATTCAACATGTTATGCAAATAACACATTGTTCTCAATCACTCTGCACATTAACACATTGATCTCAGTCGATATGCTCATAAACACAAATGCAATAAATGAAAATAAAACAACAAAAACAAAACACTACCACAATAAACTAGCAGAAATTGGTGCAAAGTCTTCGAAAGACGTCTTCCATATTATCTATCTATATAAAATCCTAAGTCTCCCGGATTATAACGCAAAAGGTTTTTTCATGCTGAATGCTGAAACCTCAAATTTCTCACACGTGTTATTTAGCTCAAAACAAAGGTCAGTTGTTAATTTGGTTAAAATCTGTTGTGTGGTAAGTGACTCTACACAATTTGAACTCTATTCCTGAATCGAGTATTGATTGTCTTAGACAAGACAAAGACTCCATTCAGTAATCAAGAGCTCACATAGCTTCAGTTCTTTCCTTCTAGATCTAGATCTTGAAGGGCATTGATTATAAATTAAAAATACATGTACTAGATCTAGATTATGAAGACTAGATCAAATCTAGATCTACATCTTTTTGGAACTAATGAGTAGTTCAGTCCTCTGACTTTTAAAGTTTACTTTTTTACTAAGATCCAAAACTAGATCTAGAAATTTATGAACCGCTATTCGCATTGTTCTACCAGGCGTAACGAACTTCAAATTTATACATTATACACAGCCTTCAATCTGCTCAGCCTGTCAGTGATTTCCATGCCGAATGGTTAGCTCACCGGTACCAGCATCCCTAGTCATCAATGACCTTGGTAAAATAATTTCACTTATTATGATAGAAATACACACTGAAAATCAGCACTAAAACCTATCTTTAATACATATACACCTATGGACTAGAAGATTTATCTTCCCTTGATAGCACTGACAGCAGAAAAATGAGCGATACAAGAAAAGTATTTTAACATAACAATTGTAGCTAACAATGTCATGACGTGAGCATTATGAGTTATATTCCCATGATTTTTTCGATTTTAAGGTTTGATCCTCTTGTGTTTAAACCGCCCGAATCCGCCCGTGCGCTGAACAGCTTTTTATTGTTCAAACATGCCTGAAGCGAAAACAGCCTTGTACGCTCAACCCGCCCGAAACTGCCCGGCGATGCTCATCTAACTTCACATTCTTCAAAGGCAAGACTTCATATTTCAGTCCAAAAATAGAACAGAGGTCAACTTCTACTCAATGGGCAAGCCTAGCCTCGATTTCATTCCATTTGGGGATCATACGTAGTTGGTCAAGGCATTTTGATTCTGCCAGCATTGGTCAGCTGTTTGACTGTTTGATCATTTTGTCTCACCTTGCTGTCTGAACTAAAACTTTCTTTACTTTTATGTTTGACTTTTGCGTCCTAAGTCAATTGGTGGACCCTGGAAGCGACACAGAATGGGACTTTGAACCAGATTTTGAGTTATGCCGAGGATGAGATTAAAACGCTCACGGCAGAACTGGAACGACAGTAACAGGCTCCACTGTTCTATCACTTTCACTGTCTGTTTACCTAAGCTTACCCTATCTAACAGTACAGAACAAACGTGTTCAGCAATCATTGAAGAGTAAGTGTGCCACATTTGAACACTGTAGTTTTGAAAATAATCATTCTTTGACCATTTTAGTGCAGCGACCCCCTAACGCGTGGGCAAGCACATGGGAAAGCAAACTTCTGACCAGCGCACTGGTTGACTTAATTTGATCATGAGGGGGTCAAAATCATGTATATAATATGTCCCGTAGTTGAATATTTCAACAGTTCTTTTACAGTCCTGTTCATTTCAAAGGATGTGACTGTGAGTCTGACAACCAAACAAGTCCCCTCACTTATTGGTTTGAGTCTGACAACCAAACAAGTCCCCTCACTAATTGGTTTCAAAGAGTTCATATATATCATTATAATATAATCTCTCCTTTTCATCCAAGTTATCACTCTGTAGATATGTGAAGGAGACAATGTCCTTTACCTTTCATCTACAACCCACTTATTCCCACGGCAATTGGCACCAGAAAAGACCCACTAAGTAGATAGCAAAAATCATACATTGGCTTCCTGTCTCTGTATTGACATCCTAAATGAGAGTAACGGATGAAGAGTGTTTCATGTCCACTAATCACAATCAACCTCTTGTACCCGAAACAAAATTATTTCAACCTTGTTGAGGAATTTTCTATTGAAACAATCCCAAGACAATTATTCAGATCAAATGTGGACAAAATATCACATATACACACACTAAAATTTGTCCTTAAATTTAAAGAGCTTAAAGAGGTTTATGGGGAGTGTGAAATTCTGTAAGTTGTAAGCAACTATACCTGCATTTTCCTTCTCAACCACAAAAACAAAAAAGCTTTGTGATTAGTGATACATTAAAAATAGACGAAAGAAAAAGAAATGATGTAAAAAAAAAAAAAATAAAAAAAAAAAAAAGGAAATGACAAAAATCCTACAGAAAGCAGATCTCATCATCAAAAAGATCAAATCAAATGCCTTACATAAGGGGAAAATAGTAACAACAGATGGTACAGATAAGACAAATTAAAATGAACAAACAATAAAAACCAATAAATGTAAAAGGTCATTTCTCAATCATAGCTCAAAGGCCAAAATTAAGTTGATATCAAGTAAAATGTTTGAACGAAGCAAACATTACAAAATAAAGCATCACACTAGATAGTTAAGAGCTCAAGACTGAAAGAACGAAACCATATCAAAAGATAATGTAAAAAAATGCCTTTTCTTAACCATTCATTTTGATTTTATATAGAAAGGAAATCACAAGATTAATTTCATCTCTCTTTTTAGGCTGAGATGGGGAAGAGCAGCAAATGAAAAATTGAGATTTTTAACAATAGTAAAATAAAATATATATATATATATAATTTAAGAGTTAAGCAAGAACATGATCAGAATCTGGTCAAAAAAACAAACTCCTAGTGAACTGGGCTTAACAGAATAAAAAATTCCAAATGTCAAATTCCATCACACATAGATAGAAACATTGACCATGATCCTAGGGAAACTCTAGTCCTATCGGTTTACATTGTGAAAGCCACATTGAGACTAAAATGAAAAAAAGTAATCACTTTCATCCACTTAGCATAACAGTAACAAGTACATATGGGACCCAGAGATTACAAGAGAATAAAAATATAGAGTGGGGCAGGAATCCTAAAGCAAAGAAGATTCAGCAAGTTTCACTAAATAGACAAATGTCACTTAGTTTGATTTCTTGTTCATGAAAACAAACGACTTATCTTTGACGAGGCCATCTAAGCTATTAAGCAAACCTCTGAAGAAGAAATAATTTCCCCCCATTCAGATAGTGAGCTAGGACAGCTATCGGCAGTCATCTAAGCAATAGCCTTCCCAGGGCCTTTCCAATTATTTCCCCTTTTCCCCTCTGAATGTGCGAACACAAATCATACAATCTTGAGGCCAGCTTCCAGTAAAATGAGTCTAAAAGATTTAAGACAGCAGCACATTGGGAACATTATAAGATGTTTACTTCCCACTCTTTGTTATGATTTTATTGTTAAAGAATTTTGTAAAAATGGGTCAATAGTTCGATAATAAAAGCCCCCTTAAACTAAGAAAAAAGAAGAAAAAAAATTGCCTTCAAACGCACACAATATTCCTAAATTAAACCAACCCTGCTTTTCACTGTCTTGTTGGTGGAATTATCAAGAATTTAGTTTTAGAAAACTTGTCACATGTTACATTTGGTACACAACAGGATTAATCTTGTATTATGTCTACTTATGTTTGGTTAATCACATTTGCATGTCCACCATCTTGCTAGAACAGTTCTTTTGACTACAAACATGATCTTGAACCCAAAGGGTGTACAGGAGACATCCAGTTGAAGTAAAGACATTTCATCCAGCTTAGGATTGATTGCTTTACACCCCGTTAACTACTTGGGTTATCTCAGGGTGAAAAAAGAGGGGGGGAAAGGGATGCCAAGGAGGAAAAGAAGCATTTAGAATAGTAGTACAAATATGCTATGATGACAATAAAATGTAGCAAAAAGGAGAGATGATTTACATTACAGAGAAAATAAAATCATCTCTCAAAAACAATATGATGATGGCCATCATGCCCTAAAATATGCATCGCTTTAACATTCCCCAGGATGTTCTATCACCCTTTGTATACAAATGCACTCAGTCCTAGATAGCAAGTGACCCTGTTCGTAACACAATGCATATGAATGGGATATAGTATAGCCACAAAATTAGGACTCCCTGTGAGTCTGCATCAAACTGATCCATCCCTGCCTGAGGCCCATATGCCTCCCCTCCTCCACAGTAACCCCTCTCTAATGTTGCAGTAAAATTGGCGGCATTTCTACATGACAGAAATTTCTAGAGAATTCTGCATTAATGTTGCACCCAAGGGAGAGGCCTTCTTGTCATAGGATGGACTAGAGAAAGCGGTCATAGTGCCGCATCCAGCTTAGGAAACCGAAATGCTCCAGAAAAAACTCCAGCCAGGTTGGGTTCAAAGACAGGTCCAGCATTTAGACTGTGAGCAGCCACAACCCCAATTTGCATTACAACAGGCAACGTCGAATGATTTAAAAAAAAAAACAAGAATCAAATAACAAAAAAAAAAACCAAACAAAAAAAAAAAAGAAACAACAACAACAAAAAACCAACAAAAAAACAAAAAACAACCACCAACCTTATCCCCACAACCATAAAAATACCACATGATTTACTTAGAAGTAAAAAATATGAGATAACTTTAAAATGTACACAAATTCATTGGGAAATAGGAATTGCAAGGAGAACTCTAAAGCAAATGTCAAGTATACAAGCCTACAGTTATGAGCAGTAGACAATTGTTTTTTTACACTGGGAATCATAACATCTGATAAAGGTCACATAGCACAGCTCATGTGGGGTAGGGTGGGGGATGGAACTATGCACACAAAAGCAACAAGAGTATGGGAGTGGTATAAACATCAGAAACAATAAGTATGACACCAGGCCGCCCAAAAGAAAATTCATTTAAAAGAGAAAACAAAACGAAGTGTAAATTCGAAGAGAATAAAAATGACTTGTACAAGCGAATATAATGATTAAAAAAAAAAATGTTATGATATGATACTTGTAGGATTCAACAGCCTACAATGCAACCATAACATACACAGGATACAGCCAACATTTCATAAAACTATATGTAATGTAAAACAATTTTTTTTGTGGGAGGGTTGGTGGGGTGGGAAAACAACAAATCATTATCAACCTCATTACATAAAGTTCTAATTGAGATAACCAAAGTCACAATGAATGCATATATTAAATGCAAATCCCTAGTGATAATGCATATTTTAAGTCTCATCCCAAGAGATAAAATTCTCATTATTAGTAACAACATAATTTGTATTATTTTGTACATTCACTAAAAAGTATATTATATAAACAGGTAAAAAAAAAAAAAAAAAAAAAAAAAATATATATATATATATATATATATATATAAAATATATATAGCATAATTTTATTTTCTTTATTGAATTTATGTACAGTGTGTTGCTGCACAGAAGCTCAAACAATCTACATCAAGTAGTAAAATTAATACACGCTCTGATTCATACACATTACACTTTTAAATATACAAATTAAATTGTGTTTGATGGCGCAAGTAAAAAAAAAAAAGTAATTGAAAGGTAATACAGATTGGGCCATGACAAACAGCACATTCATTATTAAGTCTGGTTGTTTCAGTGCAAGTAATAAAGGGCCATTTAAATGATATGTCAGCATTTGCTCATCACTCCATGAAATTCATTTCTATTTGTTTTCCTGAAAGTCATCACTTTATAAAAAAATTAAGAGCAAATCAACAGGAAACTATTTTTGAAAAATCAAAGAAACAAAAGAAAAAAAGAAAAGTACAAACAAAAAGGAAAAAAATCTGTGACAAAATATAACCTTAAAAAAATATATCTGACCCTGCAAAGTGTATAACATTTTCTTTTAAGATTTATATACACATAATGTATATGATTAACGTTGCATTTGTAATTATCATAATTAACTATCATGCCTGTAAAAAAAAGAGAGAAACAGTGCTTTACTGAAGAAGAATTAAATCAATTCAAATCTTTTCCAATTTGAATTCGAAATTTGGAGATGAAAAAACATTTTTCTATATAAAAGAGTGCTTAAAACGGAAGAGTCGATGCTAAAATATAAGACAAAAAAAAAAAAAACAGAAATAGAAATTATTAAATGTTATTCACCTATAACAAAATGTATAAATTATTCATCTCCTCACGAAACTCAATCCCTGTAACATTAATGTTTAACTTACTATTTAGTTCCGGAGGACAAAAAAAAAAAAATCTCTATGATTAATCATAGAACATGCTCATCAAGTCATAGGCAGAATACATTGATTTTTTTTTCCAATTCCATGGACTCCCCGAACCATACAGAAATTAAAATCTTTCATCAAATTGAGAGATTTCCATCAGATCACCTAAAGCAGGGTGGTGATATGCACAAAATGTCATGACCCCTTCTGGCCCTCATGGTACACTGAAGGAGTACATTTTGCTTTGATTCACAGGTTATTATCTATGGTGTAAATGGACACAAGAAAATGAATGAAATATGCATGATAAATATATATACTGGCGAAAAAAATGACATGTCTGGTTGTAATCCAGCCTAAATTACAAAGCTCACAGAAACATGGCAGCACAAAAACAACCAACAGTCACACACCAGACAAGAGTGACAACCAGGCTGTCATATAATGGAATCATATGGCCAACAACTAACAATCTATGAATCTCACATCCTTTGCTTGGGGATGATAATGATCACTGGTGCATGCTGTAGATTCGATTGTCTCCCCCTTTCTCCTGTGATGGATCTCTTCTGCCTTGATTCCACTGGCTACCATCCAGGCCGTGCGGGGCTCGCAGGTCCGACATGCGCATTTCCATAACCTTGGAAGCATTGTACAGGTTCATGAAACGTGACGCATCCATCTGGCCGTAAGCGTTTGGGCCAGCCATATCGGAGGCAGCAGATAAGCGAGGCCATGCGCTAGCTGCAGACCAGGAGTGGTGGAGGTTTTGATCTGGTGTACTGGGCGGTTTGTAGTGACACGTCTGCTGAGCCTCTGAGGCTCCATTGCTTGACGGGTTGACCCCAGGGGCAGGGCCAGGGGTGTGGAGTTGGCGGTTCAGTCCAGGCATGTAGTCAGCCCCATTGTTCCCTGTCTGGGTCAAGCCAACCTGCTGAGCATTGGGCCACTGCATGGGTCCCCCTCTCCCATCAGGGGTAGGGGTCTGGGTTGGTGTGGGCACTTGGCCTGAGGTTGAGCCATCAGTCTTTTTGTCACCATGAGAGCCAGCTTGCTGTGGCTGGTTTATATTGTGAGGGCTTCCAACTCCCTGTAGAGTATGCCGCACCACAACCGATTCAGACACAAACTGCTGGGGAATGTTGATGTTCTTCCCACCATACATTCCTCCGGCATGGGAGCTCCCCATTCCATCCTCATCCTTCTTTCCCACCCCTCCGTAAGCATCACGATCAAGGTCCATGTGCTCCGTTTTCATCTCCATGCCTCCCAAATGGTTGGGATTAAGAAGGGGTGCCCGAGCCTCACCTTTGTTGCTGTTCTTCTTTCCGCTACGATTGACTTTGTTCTTGCTGCCCTTGGGGCGCCCCCTGGTTGGTGTGGACAGGATGGTAGTGCCTGACTGAGTAAGACCCGATGAAATATGACTGTGTCCTGCTGTGCCATGTGGCAGGCTGAAACCCATGTTCTTCATCTGGTTCATTTCCATATTGGACAGTTTCATGCTCTCCGGTCCGTCCTTGGAGTTGTAGTCGTAGGGAAAACGGAGCCTCATTGGCGAGGAGCCTTTCCTCTTTTTACTCCCCTCCTTTGGAGGTTTGTGCGTATTAGGGACTTTATTTCCATCCTCATCCGATGAGAGATAATCATCTGAGCTGTGACTGTCATCCTTGCTGCCCACACTGATGGGAGATGAAGTCAGACCATCTGCTCTCAAGGTCCCGTCAGGTCGGATCGACAAGTTCATATTGCTGACTGGAGAGAAAGTAGCCACGGTCAGATCAGGGGTTGTTAAAACTGGAAAACCAAAAGAAATACAGGGCAAAATTTACTATACAACAACAACAACAAAATCTTACTGTCTTTGTGTAGACAAATTAATTTGATTTCAGTAAATTCAGACTGGGCAAGATGTTCACTATGAGGTTCCTCTGTGGACACCAGCATTCAAAGCGTTTCATCTGTACAACTTATCAAACAATATTATAAGAAAATAATACTTGTCGAGAAAACGAAAGACTTCAGGCAACAGTATGAGTTTTAAAGACAGTCTACAACACTGTCCACCTCAGATAAAAATTAAAACAACAATAATTTCAAATGTCCAGTTGCTGCTCATCTTTATAACATTTTAAAAGTACATAAATGTTTAGTTTAGATTCAGCATGTCCATAACATTTGTTTTTGTCTAAAAAGGCATTTTCTTCCACTGCAAACACCAGATTAAGAGAATATGTTACAAAGGACTGTCTTCAACATAAAAAATTAACAGCCCCAAATCCAAGAAGTAGGCAATAATTTCGGGTTAAATTGTAAAGACAATCTGCCTACCGAGTCACTTACACAATAACCTGAGTACTAAGCCTGATCACCTGTCTACTATGATGACCTAAACACTAAGCCTGATTATCTGCCTACTATAATGACCTTAATACAGTCTGATCATCTGCCTAGCAGACTGACCTAAACAGAAAGTCTGCATTATCTACCTACCAGATCGACCTAAACAAAAAATCTGATCATCGACCTAATATGATGGTGGCAGTCTGATGATCAAACTTAATGCACAGGTCATCATAATAGTTTCTTTCATGAGGCAATGCCTACTTTAAAAACTGTCTCCCTCTTTTTTCGGTGAAGTAAAACAAGTGTAAACATCTTATTGTAGTGAAGCTCTTATCAATAGTTATAGACAATGTAACATGATGATCAAATGTGTGTATATAT
>JBCHJU010421033.1:0-20075 GCA_039654505.1 Plocamopherus imperialis
TAAGCATTCAAAAACAATACAAAACAACAGCAACAAAAAAAAAACAACAACAACAACAAAACAAAAGCAAAAACCAAACTCGTCCTAACAACAACGTGCAAATCGTAAAAATAAACCAACAAAGAAGTCACTCAGCCCTCTTTTAAAGGGTTCTAGAACCAAGAAAAAAAGCAATATGAATTAAAACCATTAACTTACCTTGACCTTGGATCATCTCCAGACAGGCCCGAGTCGGATAACAACGACGATTCGTCCTCTTCGGCCTTGACCAGCGACTCCACTCTGGTCTTCAGTTCCCTTTCAGATCTTTCCAGCGTCTCGATGCGGAGCCCCAGCTCCATCTCTCTTTGGCACTTGGCGGTCAGCTCTTGCTCGACGTCGTGGTGTAACTTCTTCAGCGCTGAAAACTCGTCGTTAAGCCTCGTCTCGTCAACGAACCTTTCCGACAGCTGCTCCTCGTACTCACACTGGATCTCCTGGACCATCCTCTGGGTGTTGGCCAGCTCCTGCTGGGTCCGGCTGAGTTCCGCCAGCCGAGAGCTGTCCTCCTCCATCAGCCTGTCCTGGAGCTCGTCGCTCCTCTCCTTCTCGTCCTTGTACAGTTTCTGATAGTTCTCAACATTCCCGGCCAGAAATTCGTTCTCCTCCTGCAGGAGCTCTACTTTGGAGTATAAATCGGACCTCATCTTTGAAATGTCAGATTTCAATGTGGAGACTTGTTCTTCAGATTCAAGGAGTTTTTCCATCAGCTTTGCTTCAGAATCACGAAGCAATTCCAACTTCTCGCTGAGGTAAGCGATTTTGGCATCTTTTTCCTGAGCATTTGACACTAAACTTATTTTGTTCTTTTCAGCTTCAACTAACCGATTCTGAAGGCTAGCAACATTTACAGAAGAGTCAGTTAATGTTTCTTGAGGTAGAGATAAAAGTGATACATTTTCTGTTAAACTATTTACAGCAGAATCAGTAACATAAGCACCAGAGGTAATATTGCTTTGTAATGGCACAGAGGTTTGAGTAGAAACAGAAAGTGAATTAACATTTGCAGCAGTGACTTCCCCAGCAGTATCATTAGACAACTGCTCATCAGCCAAGGTAACATTTGCTAGAGTGACAGGACAATGAGAGGACAATTCAGACCTCAGTCGCCCAACTTCTTCCTCCAGTTCCATGACTTTGTCAACATAATGCCCTTCAGCATCTTGTAACAGCTGGTTCTTTTCCTCCAAGTACTGGAGCTTATGCATTAGATCTTTTGATTGCTTCTCACTCATTTCAAATTCTTCCTTTTCTTGTGTAACAATTTTCAGTTGCAGGGTAAGACTTTGTTCTTGTTCTTCCAAGTCAAGCAGTCTGTCCATCAGTCGTGACTCAGACTCTTCCAACACAACAACTTTCTTCTCCACTTGCACAAGCCTGTCCAACTCTGCTTGTAAACTTTCAAGCCTCTCATCTCTCTCCGCAACGCCTGCTTCGAGTTCAGGCAATGCTTTCAAAAGATTTTCTTTTTCAGACTCAAGTTTAGCAATTTCATTCAATAGGATGTCATTTTTCCTCTCTAATTCTTCCACCTGAACCAGCGACTCTTCCAGTCGCTGATGGGCTGATTCAACTGCATCCACTGCATTTTCTTCATCGTCCCAAGAGCTGACTTTGGAAATGGCCTCATCTCTCTCTTGTCTCACCATCCCTATCTCATCTTTCAATTCCTGGTTTTCAGTCTCTAATGGCACAATGACTGTCATTTCAATGTCTATTATTTGTTCTCTAAGTTCTTTCTCAATGGCCTCCAGCTCATTCACTCTCTTGGACATTTTACTTTCTTTCTCTGTAGCTCCTTTTAAGGACTTCTCTAAACTCTGAATCTTTTGTTCCATAGAATCATATTTTATTTTAAAAGCACCAATTTCATTTGAGAGTCTTTCAACACGACCATCTAGGTTTTCATCCACTTCCATTTTACTTGAGTTTGAAAGAGATCTAGATTTCCTGGATGTGTGTAACGTAGGAGCAACAGAAACTTGAATGCATTCCTCAGTCACAATGTCCATTTGATTTGAAGCATTCAGAGAAGGCTGTTGCACCTTTTGAATCAGGCTATCACCATAATGGGTGGCCTTTTCAAGCCCATGGCTTGCTTCATAGTTCTTCACTTGCTTTCTCAGAACGTCAGCCTCAGTCATCAACAATGCTTTTTCTTTTTCTAATTGTTCACACTTTGCACTCATAGTGACCATACAAATCTTGACATCCTCCAACTCTGACGAAACCGTCTCTCTTTCTATTTGTTCTTTTTCCAAGATCACCAATCTCTGATTCGATGAACTCAGAGCATGAGTTTGTTTCTCTAATTCTTCCTCAAGCTGTTGCTTTTGTTCAGACATTTCAAGCAGCTTTTTCTCAATACTTGTCTTGCCCTCCTCACAGCTCACTCTTAAATCATCAAACTCCTTTGAAGCATTGTCCAGTTCTTTCTGGAGCTGCTGGTTCTCATCTTCCAAAATTTCTTTCTTGTTTTTCATAGAAGCACATTCTCTTCTGGCCTGATCTAGTTCTTGAAAGCTAGTTGCTAAACTCAGTTCCAGGTCTTTTAATTTTGTCTGCATGTCGTATTCTTGCTTCTCAAAGTCGGACAAGTTGACAGAAAGTTTTTGATTGGCACTGCTAAGGTCAGAACACTTGCCATTGGCTACCGCCAAATCTTCTTCAAGCTCTTGAACTGTTGTTTCAAGGGATTTATTTTCATCTTGCTGTACAGACAATGACAATGACAGTGTTTCCAAATCAGAAGCTAATGTCTTCATTTTGTTTTCTCTGTTAAGAATCTCTAAATTCAAATTTTCATTTGATTTGATCAGTGCTTCTTTCTCATTGGTCATCTGATTTAGAGCTTTGTCAAATTCTGACATCTGATCTTTCAAGGATGTTATTTCTAATTCTCTTTCCCTAAGAGCCTCTTCAAGTTGATTTAGTTCCAAGATAGCATCTGAGTAAGCCTTTTGCATTTCTTGCCATTTGTCCTCTAGGTTCTTCCCATCCATGGTAGTCTCCTCTAATTGGAGTTTGTGACCATCGAGTTCACCTTGGGTTAGATGCAAAGCCTCTTCCAATTGAAGCAACCTATTGGCTCTTTCCTCACACAAGTTTTCAGTAGTTTCAAGCTGGGAACTTAGCTTTTCACATTTTGACCTGGATTCACTATCTTTGTGCTTGAGTGATGCAAGTTCTGTTTGGAATTCTTCTAGTTGTTTATCCTTTGCCTCTAATTCATTCTTGCTTTGAATTAATTGTGTGTTAAGATTTTCTGCTTCTCGCTTAGTGCTTTCCAGAATCTGGGTCGTTGTTTCAAGTTGCGATTTTATTTCATCTTTGTCCCTCCTCTCCATATTCATTTCAGATTTGACATCTTCAAGATTAGTACTAAGGAGTTGAATATCTGTACAGCTTTGATTTAACTTCTCTTGTAAGTGCTTCAATTGCTCTTGCTCATGAGAATTCAGTCTCTCCCCTTCACTCAGTTCTGTTTCTAGGGAATTGATTCGGACATTCTTTTCAACAAAAGCTGCCTCGTATTCTTCCAGTGAGCGATTCAGAATTTGGATTTTAGCTTCTCCTTCTTTGTTTGTTGACTGCAATAACACCAGCTGGTTTTGTAGCTTGAAATGGTCCTCTTCCATCTGACTCACACAATTCTGATAGTCTGAAACTTTCTCCTGCAGAGTTTGACACTCTTTCTCGGTCTCCAGAAGGCAATTTTCAGTTGTATCAGCTTTCTCCTTCTCTTCTTCATACTTATTTTCAAACTGTGAACATTCCTGTTTCATCTCCATAAATTTTGATTCCAGAGAGGAAAATTCTCTGTTCTTTGTTTCTACGTCTTCCTTGAGTCTAATTAACATAGAATTCAACTGTTCTACTTCAGTTTCTTTAGTTTTTAGACTGAGTGCCAGTGATCTGCTGTCTTCATTCCCAGCAGACATCTGTTCCTGAACAATTTCTAAATTCTTTGATGTTTCTTCTAGCTGTTCTTCCAGCTGTCGGCACTTAATTTCTCTTTTTTCCAGAACTTTCTGCGCATCTTCAGCCACAGCATAGCGCTCTTCCAGAGTCAACTCCATGCTGGCACACTTTGATTCCAACTCCCGATACTTATTCTCCACTTGTTTCAGTTTCATTTTGACATCAGCCACTTGGGATTCAGCTTTTTGCAATTCTTGTTCCCTTTCCTGTAGACGCAATTTGAGGTCATTCAGTTCTGACTGGATTTGATGGCATGTCTGGTCCCTTTCTAATATCATTTGGTCTTTTGACTCGATGGAGCTCTGTAGTTGTGTTATGTCCTCAATGTATTTTTCCATGATTTGCTGATGCTCTGACAACTGAGACAAGTGGTGAGATTTGGACTGTTCACACTCTGAAGTTGACCTTTGGAGGTCTTGTTCTGTTTGCACCAATTGCATCTTGACATCCTCAAGTTCTGATGACTTTGCAGACAGCAAATTGTTGAGATCATCTAAGGCAGCACATTTCTCTTTCAAACTCTCAGTGCTGGCTTTCAACTGTGCTTCAAGATGAGCCTGTTGTGACTTTTCAGCAAAAGCTCTTTGTGATTGTTCTTCTTTTTCCTTCACAATCAAATCTTTATCCAGGGATAATTTTTGGAGAGTACTGTCCCTTTCTTTGATGGTTTCCTTCAATTGTTCCACTTCTTTAGACAAATCTTGGACAGTTTGATTACTCTGATTTAATTTTTTATCTCCGTCAGACAGTAAAGATTTCAGTTTATTCTCTGTATCAATAGCGGATTCCTTAGATTGTTCAAAGTCGTTCTGCAATGTTCTGTAGGAATGCCGTAGTTCGCTGAGTTTTAGGGAAACTTCACAATGCTCTTTATTTTTGCTTTCCAATTCTGACAATTTACTTATGAGTTCTCGTTTGTGAGTTTCCACTTGCTGTTGAAGATTGCCAACTTCTGATTTTAAAGCAGTCTCTTTCTCCTGACTGACTTTCTGGAAAGAAGACTGCTGGACTTCTTTTTCCATCACTTCTTGCTGAAGCTGATGGTCTAAAAATGTGACCCTGTTATTCAGTTCAGTTTCCTTGGAACTATGTTCTTCTCTCAAACAGGCCAGCTTGCCTTCCCACTCCATGACTATACCATCCTTTTCTTTCTCCAATTCGAAGCCTTTCTTTTGACTGTCTGCTAAATGGCTACCAAGCATTGTGACATTCTCTTGAACACTCTTCAGTTTTGCATACATTACAGAAACTTTTTGATGCAACTCTTTATCCAAATTGGCCAGAAGATCGTCTGAGAAGCTTTTAAGCTTAAAGGCTCCTTCCGTAAAAACTGCCTTATTTTGTGAAGCCTCATAATTCATCTGGTCTTTCTCAGACTGGAGCTGTCTTACAATGTCTTTCTCACATTTTAAGTCCTCCTCCAGTTCTTTCACTTGACTCTCTTTCACCTCAATTTCATGTTCCATAGACTTCAGCTGACTTTGGTACTCCTCCTCTTTCTCGGCCACAAAGGAATTCATACTAGCATTTTTAGATTCAATTTCTAGTTTCAGGTTTTGCAGCTTGTCTTCAGTCTCTACCACTTTCTGTTTCTCTCGTACCAACTGCTTCTCCAACAACACAGCTTTTTCCTCAGCCTTTTGGCTGGTGTTCTTCTCAGTCTCTACTTGAGCTGAAAGACTATGAATGGAATCTTCTCTCTCACTAGCAAGGTAATTCAAATTGTTGATTTCATTCCTCAGTGAGTCAATCTCCTTTTCCATAGATGTTCTAGTATTTCGAAGCTCCTGAACTGTTTTACTGAGACTTTCTACCTGGCTTGAAAGATCATCCCTCTCCATGATTATTTTATTCAAATCAGTCTGGACTGCAGAAACAGCTGACTCGGCTTCAGAATTCTTTTGGGTCAATTCCATTTCCCAGTTCTTTCTTTGTTCTTTTTCTTGGGCATCTTTCTGGGCAACTTCTCCTTGCAGAGCACGGATTTCCTCCTCTCTAGCAGATTCCTTTTGCCTAAAGTCCTCTTCCTGATGTCGCAGTTTTGTGCTGAGTTCGTTGGTTTTCTTACCATAATCCATTTCAATTTCTAAAAGTTTGACCTCTAATAACTTGGCCTGACGAACCTGAAATTTTTTTTTTTAAGCCACATATAAGAAAATGAATTAAAAAATAATCGAATAAAGAGAATAAAAAATAAAACCATTTTAAAGATGACTTCATTTTACTCAATGCGCATCTCATTTGCAGCAATAAAAAAGAGAAAAAATGCTTCAAAAAGTCAAGACAAGGCAAAATCAATAATACCTGATACTAAAAATAAACATCACTATGTGCTTGTATGTTTTTGAAGGCATTACAAGGCAGCAACAGGCAATGTTTATTCATCAGTAACATCAATAACATATTTGTTGCCATGTTCATACCTATCAAATTATCTTTCTTTTGGGGCTAGAACTAAGAATTAATTTTTGACAAAATTTGTCTTTGTCTGAATTCAATAAGTTTATTCAGAACTATATTGAAAGTTCCTGTTGAGCCTCACATACATTAACAATACATAATGAGATCTCTTATACAACACTTAATTGCACTTTAAAGTTTAAAATATTCACAATGAAGCTAAATATATCATCAATGTAATTGTCTAAACATTAAAGTCCATTGCTATAACATATAAGTGGATGTAAATGCTTAGTGAATTACATCAATGATATACCACAACAATTCTAAATATTCACACTGAAGCTAGGCAAGAATCCCAAAAATTCTAAAAAAAAAAAAATAAATAAATAAATAACCACACTTGAGCTAGACATATATCCTCACAATATTCACTCTGTCTGATGCTACATTTTCAAAACCATCTATGAACTAAAATATTTAGATGCAACTATCATTCCACTAAGAGCAAAGTCTTCGAAAAATGCATACTGCCCTCATTAACATATGGATGCCATACATGGAACACCACGAAGGACAAGATGAAAAAGCTAAGAAGTGCCCAAAGAGCAATGGAGAGGAAAATGCTGGGGACCAAACTAATGGACAGAGTGAGATGTACGGAAATCAGAAGAAGAACACGAGTCACAGATGTAATTCGCTACGTGACAAAGCAAAAAGCAAACTGGGCAGGTAACATGACCACAATGAACGACAACAGATGGACAAAGAGATCAACTGATTGGTTTCCAAAGCATAATATGAAAAGATCAAGAGGCAGACAATCTAGAATATGGAGAGATGACTGGTGGAATACTTTGGACCAACCTGGCTCAGGACAGCAAGAGACAGGATAAAATGGAAAGGAGTGACGGAGGGCTACATCCAGCAGTGGATGGGCACAGTCTAAACAGAACTAAACAGAATCTGTCCACATACCCTCCAGTTCACTAACCTTTTCTTCCTTTTCTTCCAGCTGTTCCATGGCCTTCTGCAGATTGGTTTTGGTGACTTTCAGCTCTTCCATGAGGGAATTGATTTTCACGTACAAGTTGTTTTCTTTCTCTGTCTGCTGGGCAACTTTCGCTGTCAGTGAACTCTCTTGCTTCTCCAAATCTCTGATACGACCAGCGTTCTTCAACTCTTTCTGTTTAAACTTTTTCATTTCAACCTAGAAAATGAAATATCAGAGTAAAGAATGCAATAAATAATTCATCAGTTACACAAGTGGATTATTTCTTTTGTCTTGGGGTTTTGTTGTTGGTTTTGTTGCTTTGTTTTGGGTTTGTTTTTTTTTTACGTTTGTTTTGATTTTTCTGTTGTTTGTTTCTCTTCATTTTGTTGTTTGTTTTTCTTTTTCGTCTGTTTTTTTTTTTGTTTATTTGGGAGGGGGTGAGGGGGTTGAATAAAATGTACCCAACACCTACCATAATAAGAATAACATAAGACATTAGAGTTTTAAAAAATCTCACCTCCAGGGTTACAATCTTCCCACGTAAAGTTCTCTCCATTTCCTGCATTTTTTCTTGCAGGCTCATTTCCTGATTCTCCATGCTTTCTAGTTGGTCCAGCAGTGATTCCTGGTGGCAAAGGACATCACAAATGGTGATTTGCATTTTGGATACTCAATGTTATACTGTACTGCCCATTTTATAGCAAAGACCATATCCACATGAAAGTAATATTAGAAATGCCCTCACAAAATTTAGACATGAAAGCTAACTGGTATAAATATAAACCTTTCATTGTTCTAGAGTCAGCGATTTAATATTTTTATTCTTTTGTGATGAAGACATTTAGGCAGAAATAAATTTAACGGATAAAACACGATCTTTGTTTTGTATTGCAGGTGTGAGCAGGGGCTGGGGTGTTACAAGAATCCCCACTGAGACAATGATTCTCTATTTCGTTTTGCTTGGTCATCTGCCAGGGTCATTGTTTTTTGTTTGCTCGCTAGGACATTTCGATATGTTAATTAACTCTCCTTTTTATGAAATACAATACCCAATTGATGGCATGATCATTGTCCAACCTTTTGGCCTGGTCATTTTGGTTAACTGGACGTTTAGCCTAACTGGACGTTTTGCCTAATTAAACGTTTTCACTGCCTCCAGACGACTGTCCATTTAGGTGGTAACAACTGTAATGAATAATTTTTCTACAGCGCCTTAACCTGTTTTAAAAACGAACTAATTTAAATGAATCATGTCTCATTCTTCAAGTAGCATTTAACTATAGTCAGACATACTTTTAATGCTATATTGAACTCCTGGCTATCGTCCTTCCTGACAACCTCACCCACCTGAGATGTTCGCAGTTCTTCAATCTTGCTTTGATACTTGAGCATTTTTTCCACTGTGACTTCTGAACTTTCATAAAGAGCTAATTTGGCTTTTAGTTCCCTCTCAGTCATCTCCATCTCAGAAATTGTCTCACTCAGTTTTATTTCCGTTTCCTTGGATGGATCAATAACAAAATGTGTAGGATTCCATTTGTATTTTAAATAAAAGAAATAAAAATTCAAAAATGAAAAATAAAAAAAGAACAGCAACCTATATCAGTAAATTCAAAAGGAAAAGAGGAAGTAACAAATTTAATTCATAAATTTAGAAAGTTTGGTCAGAACAGAACAATGCCAGATCTTAGCATTTATGTAATGACAGTCATATATTAATGCCAAGAGCTCCCGCCAATTTATTTGTTTGTATGGTAAACACAGACCAAATAAGATGTGAATTCAGTTTTGAAAATATATATTGATGGAAACTTTGAATGAACCATACACATTCTAGAAATCATCCTTTTCCATCCACTTACCCTCAGGCTCACTAGCTGTTCTTGAAGAGCTTCAATCTTTGTGTTTTTTTGTTCAGTCACCTCACTCAGTTGGCGTTCCAGTTTACGCATTTTCTCTTTCAGCACTTTCTTTTCCCCTTCAGAGTTTTTACCTCTTTCAACTGAATCAACAGAGACATCTCCATCAAACTCATCTTCACTTGATGTTGGTTGACCAGATTGGGATTGTGCAAGTTCTGCAGCCAAAGAGGTGTCCAGTTGTGGGACTGTGTTGATGACAAAATATTCCTGGGCATCTGTTAATTTTGACTTGAGATCCCGGTTTAAAGATTCAAGCATTTTCACCTGAAAGAAACAAATTGTTGTTAAAGTGTGAAGCAGTCGTATTTCAAATTACAACACAATATAATGTACAATGTGAGGAAAAGAAAGAAGGTTTCATGACGTGGTTAATGGATGGAGGTATCATTTAGAAAGATATATATATATATTATATTTTTAACATTGGAAAGATATAAGAGCGAAGGTACTTTCTACTGTTTTTGAAATGGTAAGAGCATGGCATGTGTAAATTTTTACTTCATAATGGGGCCAACAAACTGGTGGATTAACACTCGACACATCTGCCACTAGTTCAGAATTGATTTCAGATAGAGGAAGACACTGACGAAAGTTTTTAAAAATGGAAGAAATGGAAGAAAGTAGCTTTTGATTGAGGGAGAAAAGAAGAAACCATTTCACATCATTGGCAAACAACCTAGAACAACAATGTACATGCGAAATTACAAGGCATATATATAAATGTTGCTCAATGTTGCTCAATGTTGATGCTGTTACACGAAAAGGGTGTTTTGACATGAGTCGTCCCAAAGGAACTTTTTCATACCTTTTCTTCTAAGCATTGTGTCCTATTGAAGTCTTCATCAGCAACCCGGCGCCAATTTTCTCGCAAAGTTTCTTCATTTTCTTCAAGCTCGCTGACACGTGCTGATAGAGCCTGATTGTCCTTCTGCAGAAAGGTCATCTGGTGCTTTAGTTCCTGTATCTTGTGGGCATCTCTCTGACTTTGACTTTTCCCATCTGATTTCTGCTCCAACTGCTCCCTCAGTTCTCTCTCGATTTCTTCAAGTTCCTCAATTCTCTGGACTGATGCTGCCTCTGCCTTCTGAAGGAAGTCGACCTGAGGAAACCAATATCAAGTTTTCATTAACAAGGGCTGATTCCAAGGAATGGAAAAGAATTAGGAAGCGAAGGCCAAGCACTCATATTATGCTTTTTTTTTTTTTTAAATGAGTGTGATATTTTCCATACTTCATTATCATTTAGTTTATTAATAGTAAATTACAATTCAAGAAAGAATATATTGATGGGGTTTATCAGAGTGCTCAAAGAGCCAGCCTTTATTTTCACAGAGTACTGAGGGTAATGATCTGTAAATTTAATAGATATGATTATAATGATAATAATAATAATAACAGTAAAAAAAAATAATAAATAATAATTCAAAGTTCATATCTCATCCCCTTTTTATTCAGGATACATATAATTCCTTTAAAGTATAAAATCAAACATAATAAAAAGGCAAGACTTCAGCAAACTTGATTTCAAATGAAGTATTGTTATTCAAATCATTCAATAAATAAGTGCGACTCACCACAGCACAAATACTGGTACTATCCTAACAAATTTCAATTCATCTTTAAAGTAAGGTGATTAAACCAATGGAAAAAATCTAAAGTATACATTGGATGAAGATTACAGAGATAAAATAAAGGATTTCATTTCCATGCTTTCTTGCTATTGTATTGTTACAGGAGAACTCATTGGAGATAATGTCAAAAAACATCAAGTATACTTTGCTTTACAATTATGTACTGAAAATTGTTAGATAATTTCATAATAAGTTATAATAATCATTATAAACAGCATGCCTTGAAAGACAGGGTTGAGAGCACTCCATTCATTTGCCTCAATCTTCAGATTGATCATTCGTTACTTTTTACTCGTTTTAAAAATTAATTGTGTCCAAAAAATGTTAAGTTTTGAAAAACAATTTTACACATTTAAAATAGAAAATCTATCCGCTATTATCACTGAAGATGAATGTGAAGGAACTGCAAAGATGATAGTTTGCTATCAGCCATCAAACATACATGAGAGGTTTAATTTCATTTAATAGAAGGGATCATCATCTATTTCCTTCTGTTAAAAGAAGGTATTCTTTTATTTGTAATCAGCTTGTTACAGCCAAATTGCTAAGTATATATCTGCTGAATTTTAGTTGATATAATTTACTCAGCCAGCTGCATTTGAGTCCATTTGAATTGTGCATTTCTATTAATAGCATTTATCCATAAAACATTTCAATCATTTGGATAGGAGGAACCCTTTCACCCCATGGAAAAAAAAACAACTGATAATATACCAGAAAAGGAAAAAGACAACCCTCTGTGAGCATTTCTCAGTTCGCTTGCTAGTTTTGTTTTGACATTTGTTGATTTGTTTTCTTTTACTTATTAAATGTCTCAGAGTGTAAACTATGATTTTGATAAAAACATCTTTTTAAATTTACTTTTGAAAGTGGTGTCATGGCATGAAGTTCTGAAGAAGAGTGGACTACTACTACTACAGAAGGACGAAAATAATTTGAAACCATTTAATTGGGTTCTAGAATTCCTCTATTCGATGTGCAAAAAGTCATCTTGAACTGTATTCGTGTGGTAATCCATTCTTCACAAAGCTCTTTAAAGTAGGTTCACGATTTGGTCTTTATACTGTACCAGCCAGACTGATTAGCAAAGAAATTTCTGTGAATTTTTTTTTTTGTTTTGTTCTTTGGTTGTTGTTTTTTTTTTTTTTTGTGGCTTATTTTAGTTTCCAGAGGGGGAGGAGTTGAAGGAGAGGTACCAGTATTTTTTTGTTCCCAGTTAGGTTGTCTGTGTATTTTGGGTTTTAATTTCTTTTTAGTTTTGTTTAAGTAATATTGTTGCTTTTGTTTGGCAATATACCAAACATTATCACTGACAAACAAGAAAAACATAAGATATGTTTTACCATCAAAATTTAATCAATAACCAATTTCACTTGTGATTGCAAAATTATAAGGTGAGAAATGCTCACTGTTTATTTCTTGTTTTCTCTATCACAAGACAAGAAACCCAGCTCTATCATTTTTGAGAAAACTGGGTACAAAAAAAAAAAATGAAAGAGACAGAAAAAGAGATAGAGGGGAAACAGAAGCAGATAAACATCATACTGCCCTCACAAATAAAGAAATATTGAAAATATAAAACAAAAAAGAGAGTTCAGCGAAAATCCCTCAGCGAATGAACATAGATTTTAAGACAATAGTTTTAAATGCATGTAAAGGTCAATTAAACATCTCATCTACACAAGAATGTCATGCTAAGATACTTTAAGATTACTTTCAGATTCATGTATGCCATTCACTCAGTTTTAAACATCAATGCAATCTGATATATACATGCACACTACTGATTCAGATGTGATAAAAGCTAGAAATGGTAAATCCTATTTAACTTTTTTTGGATTCGAATTCTTAAAACACTTTCATTCATGAATCAACAAGCATTTCTTTCACTCTAGTTAATGGAGTGGTCAGGTTGGTCATGCTCTTAAGTTCAATTGACATAAAAACATGGAATTCTTGATAAAAATTTACATTCTGTGCATAAAAAAGTGCTTTCATGGGTTTAAAAATAATGTAGTATTACCAATGAAACATCAATCATCCAAAACAATTTGTTAGATACAGAATGAATTTTACACACTCCAGATCAAGTTAGTATTTGCACAAGACAAGAGCAGAATATTTTCAAAAAAAAAATGTATACATAAACAGGAAAAAAACACATCAAATTATTTTTATACAAAGATATAATGAAAAACTTTCTCGTATCATTCAGTCAATTTGACTGATCATGGTTCTGAAAGGGTAGGGCAGACCTGTTTGACAAAAGTTTATCATGTAAAAACATGCTTAATACCTTTCCTCATTTGTATCAAAATCATTTTCGATTTTTTAAATAGAAATTTGCTCTCCCCCCCTTTTTTTTTGTCCATTTTTTTTTTTTCATTTTTCTTTACAATAATTGTCACTTTTTGGGGGTGTTTTAGTTGCTGTTTTTTCTTTTTTGGTAGTTTTTTGTTGTTGTTGTTGTTTGTTTTTTTTTTAAACCAGCAATAATATCATCACATTAATTCACTTGAAATATTCTGCAAATTCTGATGATGCTTGGATTAGCCTAGAACACATGCAGCAACCAGTGTCTTTTAAAATATACGTATTATGTACATCATCAAGGGGAGTAACAAGAAAAGAAAAGAAAAAAAAGCACATATTATTATAACCATTCTGCAAAAGGTGGATGCCCAAACTGCATGCCAATGTCCAAATTCAGTACAAGGGAAGAAGAATCAAGGGAGGTAAAGTGAGACGGGCAAACCACCAAGCTCAATGCTAAAAAGCGGGCACAAAACCCAGGGGCAGTAGTAGTAGTACCTTGTCACGTAAGGCCTGCTCCACAAACTCCTTCTCTAAGACGATGTCTTTCAGCTCCTGGCCGGTATTCTGCAGGGCCTGTATCTGTTTCTTGGCCTCCAGGTCACTGGCCAACAATTGACGGTATTGCTCCCTGGTGGCCAGCTCGCTGTTCTCCGCCTCATCAATGCTCCCTTCCACAAACTTCAATTTTTCACGGAGCTGCCTCTCTAGCATTTCAGATCTGTGGAGTCGCTCTTGGAGATCTTCGCAATATTCCTCCAGTTCTGAGACTCGTGGGTTCAGATCGTCTCGCTGGTCCTGGAACTCTTCCACCCGTTGCCTCAGTTGCTCGCCCAAGGCTACGTTCTCTTTGTGAAGAAGGTCAAGTTCTCTTTCTAAGGATGATACATGATCTCTTATAATTTGGTCGTTCTCTCCATTCATATTCCTCTCTTCAATTCCTTCTTTCACTCGCCTCAACAATTCGTTGTTTTCTCTCTTCAAAGACATCACTTCTCCTTCAAGGAAAAGAATCCTTTTCTTCATTTCCCTTGAGTCATCAAATTTTTCAACTGCTACTGAAAAATCATGACCAAATTTGGAACTTTTTGTGACAGGATTGTAATCAGTTTCCATATTCGAGTCCTCTTCACTTTGCAAATTCTTCAACTTCCTACTCTTGTGATTGTGTACGCCATGGTCCTTGCTGCTTCTCCTTCTTTTGGACAAAGTTGGATCATCCCCACTCCTTGATTTTGACTTCCTGTGAGACGCTTTCTTGTTATACTCAGCTCCTGTTATAACTGTGGTCTGGGAATGTTCCTTACTCCTCAGGTACAAGACCGGCATATTGGTTTTTTGGATTACAGAGCTATCTGCCTCTATTTGAACGAGATCTGGTCCCTTTGGCTGTTGCTGCTGCTGAATGTTTTGACTGTGAGCTACAGCATTCAGCTGATGCAAACGTTTTCTCTCACCTACATCCCCTTGACTTTCTATGGAGGCCTGCAAGTTGGTAGATATTCAGATAAAATGCGTGAAAAGTAGATGTATGGGGTGAATGGTAGTTGAAGTGTACAAAATAATTAATGCATAAACAGAAATAAGAAGAAAGCAAGCCCTCTGAGACAATTTAAGAGTGGTAGGTCAAGGATACAAGGAGGATTTCAGAGGTAGAAATAAATCATATCAAAACTTTTTTTTCCTTTTCCCCTTCTTTTCTGGAATAAGACGAAAAAGTATTTAAAAAAACAAAAAACAAAACCCAAAAACCTCAAACAAAAATGCGTAACCCACCTCCGAAAAAAACCCACATACACACAAAAACTGAAGAATTAAAATATGTCTCCAATAAAAAGATAATCACTGAAATCTTAAAGCAAAAACATGCTGACCTGTACCAAAATAGTATACTTAAAATGTAAACTTAACACAGTTAAATCAAATATGGTAATTGAATATGCTAGGAGAAGTATCTCTCCTGGAAAATTCCATCAAAAAATAAATTATTGTGTCATGGTGGCACCCTAAACAGATTCTATTGTCCATTGCTCTAGATTAAAACTATTCTTTTAGTTCAATTTTAATTTTGGTTACCCTCACCTTATATCTTTTTATTATTCATAAACACTTTGGCTTTGAATAAACTGTACATGAATAAACCATATAAAGTCAGACAGATGTAAGAACATTACATGTGTATATAAAATATAGTTATTTAGTTTTCAGTACCTGTAACCAAATTTGAAAATCAGTATAATGAAAGTATTATAAATAGATAATTGGAGAGACCAGTGCCCATGAGAATTAAAAATAATATCATGAGTGGCTAATCTAGTGTTATTTAGATGAAACGGTTCCTTCTGAATAAGATGTGTATATATATATATAAGACAATAAAATATGATATTCTTTTAGAAGGTGACAAGAAGAAATCCCAAACAATCACTGTGAAAACAAAAGCAAAATATATAAATCTACGGACAAGGGAAAAATCTGGAGAGAAATCTGGAAGACTGGAGGTATTCCGTCACAGCCATTCCAATTAAATGATAAAACAATATGAAACTACCTACTAAAGAAAAGAAAAATGTAAGCATAAAGCGTTGCCCAAATTGTTATGCTGGCTACCTTCAACTCCAGATTCTCTTTGCGTTCTAAAGCTGCAGACAACGAAGAAGAGTGATTTCCCTTCCCTGATGTACTCTCCTCCATCATTAGGAGTTTGTCCTGGAGACTGTTGTTTTCCTGTTGCAAGCCAATGACCTTCACCTGGAGTTCTCTGGCCATGACCTCTAGACCTTGCATTTTCTACAGCAAAGGAAAAAGACGTAAATTAATCTCATTGAAAGAGTAAGTCATATAAAATTTCTGAAAATTGTCTTTTGTTCAAACATTTTACATTTTCTTTTTTTGTAAAATATTTATACAATTACACACATAATTAAAGAAAAAAATCATGGTTTCAGAGTATTCTTTGAAAAGTATCATCAATCTTTCACTTTTTTTTTTTAATAGACAGAACCTTATAAGTCATTAGAAAAAAAAAATCGCATATAATCCAACAGGAAAATCTTTTTTTTATTGAGGCTCTCCTCAAATTCCAAGAACATTCAAGAGACAAAGCATTAAAATAGTAATAATCATCAACAAAATTATGAAAACCCCTCTTTAAGCCATAAACAAACAAACAACAAAAACCAAAAACAACCCCCCCCCCCAAAAAAAAAAAGAATAAAATAAACCAACCAAATAAAGAACAAGCTCTATCATGACATAAATTAAACCAGGGACAGGTATCCCCCCCCCCCCCAACCCACTGAAAAAAAAAACAAAAACAAAAAAAAAACAAGTCTCACTCGTTCCGTTTCTTTCATTTGGTCCATCTTTTTTAGCACAGCCTCGGCCTCCTTCCCCTTGCCCTTGAGGAGGACGGCCACTTCCTGGCGAAGCTGTTCCATCTCTTGGCGTACCTCCTGCCACAGACCTTCAGCCCTGGCCGGTTCAATGGTGGGTGTGGTACCTGGGCCATCCTCCAGGCCGTTGTGGGAGGTGCTGCTCACTTCGCATGATGAATTCTACAGGCAAACGAGAGAGAAAAAGACATAAAAAAAATTATAAAGTACGATAATTTAACTGAAAATGTTTTACTGAAAAACTATACAATAAAGCCACTGAAGAGATTCATACGATTTCACAGAAATCTTTTCTTAGTGGGACGGATAAGGCCATGGCTGATAGATCGGTTGGTTGGTTTACTGTTATGACGGTTGGTTGATTGATGAAGAGATTGGCTATTTAACGGATGAACTGATCAGCGGAATAGTTCATTGAAATTGATTGATTAGTTGTTTGGTTAATTTGATTGACTTGTTGATTTACTCATTAATATAGATCATCAGTTGTATCAAATCAATTTATTCATCATTAGGTCATCAGTTGATTCGTCAGTAGATGACTTCAAGAGTTCCCAGATACACGTGAAAAGTTGAACATAAAAAAAAAAAATAAAAAATAAAAAATTGGGACATCAGTCTGACATGTGAGAGGTAAGCACAAAAAGGACATGAATGGAAGGAGAAAAACAAAGGTGAATGAAAGGAGATAACCAAAGGCGAGCTTTTATGTAGCGCAATATCCCCTTAATGTGTTCAAAGCGCTTTACAAGGGGTCCTCCACCAATAGCAACACATAAGATGATGTAAGGACGAAACAGGCTGCCTGTTAGGTGCTAGTACAATTTCTCAGACAGGGACAACGCTTTTAACGCCAGGTACTCATTTTACACCTGAGTGTGGTTACAAAGCGTATGTAAAGAGCCACCGGCAGGATTCGAACCGTGGACGTCACGGTCGCTAAGCGAATTATCTACCACTAGAGTACTACGAAGGCACACGAAAGAAGAGCAAACCCAATCGAAGCAAAGTCAAGGATAATGGTGGCCCCGACGCTTCATGACAGAGTGACGTGAAGGGATCAAAACAAAAACACACTAGATCTACTTCAGATTCAGGTCCTTCCTGGAAACAGCGGCGTTCTAACAAAGTCCAGAGAAGCTCCCTCCGCACCGCAAATTCCCTAATAACACCCCACCCTAACCCTCACCCGGTCAGTGCTATTCTCTCATGTCTACCACGACAAGGCCCCGGGTCTAGCCAGGGTTAAAGCCCTGGTGGTGTCTCAAGACTCCCAAGTGGCTTATCGGCAGTGTCAATAACGGGAAGACCGTCAAATGTAAGAGAGGGGGGGGGGGCAATTCAATCACAACATGGATTTATTCAGGCGATATAATAATACTGCCGCGGGCACTGCTGCTACTGCTGTTGCTATTACTACCAATGGCAAAGTTCGATCCTACCCAAATAGATATGTTGGTACCATTGACCCCTAAAACCTCTTGTACCTCAGACTTATTGATTAGTTCATTACTCTGAATTCAAGTCGTAGAAAAGGGAAAAAAAATCAGAGGGGAAGGAAGTGTGGCTGGGCACCCAAACTCCCCTAAAATTACATGCCCAGGCATAGCAATGAAATTGCTACAAGATCGTCAACTCTGGCGTAAAAGGCATCTATACGCACATGTCTGTAAACGCATACCTATGCAAATACATACATGTGTACACACACCCGCAAGAAGACAAATAAAATAGCTATGATAGCGGTTCTGTCACACACCAGTGGTTAGGAAGGACAGCTGTTGATATGATAGAAAGCACCCAGGCCTGACGACTGACTTGTTGGTGTGTTAGATCAACCGTGTGCGACTTGGGAGTGGGATTCGACCCCCATCATTTAGAGACTCGCCCCTCTTCGTGCTGATAATAAATTATGACAGGCAGGTGGGGTGATTTTTGGCATTTCGTGACAACCCGTGCAAGTTTCGTCTCCGTCGAAGTATATATTGGTGTGTTTTTACTATCGGTGTCATCATTAAGACCACAGACAAACTTAAACGCGGTGTAGAATCGAAACTTGAAACGTCTACAGAATAACATGCTCAAAACAAAACAAGATCTTGAGAAACTTGGGATGGGGGGGGGAGGGGGAGAGCGGAAAGGCATTTATAGAGGGAATTCACGCAGAAATTGAGAGGCTGCCGAGGCATCCCAATCTGAAGATTAGGGGGCTAAAGACGATAATCTATGAGTCAGTGCTATCATTAAAATCATCGCCATCATTTCTGCCACCGCCACTGCCAGTACCACTAACACAACCATTCCCACAGTCCCCGCCAACACCAATACTACTGCTACTACCATATAACTACTACATGTACTGCCATTACTACCACCAGATATTTCAGAGGTTAGGGCGCTCGACCAGTAAGCCAAAGGTCTTGGGTTCGATGCCCGCCGCGCAGGCTTGGCTGGAAATTCGGATTTTGGGGGATTTTCCGCCGCCTCCTACTACTGTGGTAGGCAGGGCGAATGAGTGTCTAGTTCCATTACAGACGGACGATAAACTAGGAGGTAATAGTAATATATGCCTTTGTGTGTGTAAAAGAACCCTAAGTGATTAAAATCGAAAAAAGCAGGCCACATCGGCCGTCACCCTGGCAAAATCCGATCCGATTTTAAAGTGTCTTGTCTCTAATGCATAACTCCTTTTTATTCGTCTGCTTTTCATAACGGTGTAATAATATACTACAACTTACAGTCATCCATACCGGGACAAACGCCAATAAAGAATGCGTGAAATAAAATTATAGTCTTCTTTGTTATTTCACGTCAAAAAATAAGACGGATCTGACAATGTTAAGTTTAAAAACTGGGTTCCGCGGTTCGGACAGGTTAACCCTATAGAACAATAATACCATTGTCACCTACCGACTCCGACTGTTTAGTTCCAGCATTCTTTACTCGTTTGTTTGTATCGCAATTGGGGTGTTTTCCGCGTTTGTACATAAGCATACTTATCTGGATATCGTCGATGTAATCCTCTAAACACTCAAGTCCATTGATATAGTATTATAGTGGATGCGAGTGTTTACAGAATCACAAATAAACGATATGTACTCCGTATGTATGTATAAATACTTGAATTTTACTCTTCAATGCCAATAGCTTATGGACGGGAAAACAATTGATAACTGAAATGAGCCATTCCAATTTATGCTCAGGGATGACCTTTAAAAGGAGAGCACAGTCAAACCTGTATAATACACCGCTAACTTTGGAACCAGAGGAAAGTCATCGATGCCCTATCGAGTTTAGCGTTTTTATCTTATTATAATGGAGCTGAGCCCAAAACTTTGTAACGCTATACAATTAAAAACGGCTGAACCAAGAGCAGTCAAATTTGGAGTGTTGATAGGGAC
>JBCHJU010421034.1:0-13981 GCA_039654505.1 Plocamopherus imperialis
AGGTTTTTGGGGTTTTTTTTTTTTTTTTTTTTTTTTTTTTTTTTTTTTGGTCTGTTGGGGGGGGGGGGGGGTGTCAGTCATTTGAGGGCAAAGAGAGGTTGATTATTAAGTTGAAACTTCAAGTTAAAAAGTAATAATCAATATTCAAAGAAAATGAATATATATAATGCATTTATGTTTATATATATACACACTCTTGGATATAAATAAATAGGCACTGTAAAGTTGACGTATCTTGAAAAGTACTGAACCTTACTTGCAAAGCATGGCACCATTGGATGAAAGACTTATTAAGCTTTCATTTGATATGAAATTTTACCAAGTGTCTGTTTATTTATGTCCGAGAGTGTATATATATGTGTGTGTGTGTGTGTGTGTAGACCACCTCTATTTACTGTTGTATCGTGTGGTCTAAAGTTCCACTCCAAACTATCAATCAGAATCTTTTTGACTTTCCTGAGACAGACAGTGTTTGTTGAGAATTTTCATTACTTACACAATTCAAACATTTATGTATTGATGTATGTTGCAAATTTCACTTTTTGATAAGATTTTTAATGCAATAAAGATTTGATTTGAAATGTAAGGTATATTAATGCTTTTTGTATAACTTTGTTTCTTATAAACTTTGTACATGTATCACTCACAGGCAAGAATTTATTACTACATGAATTAATTTTTTCCCCACATGCAAAATAATATTGTAGTAATGTCCCTTGCTATCTGAACTCAGGCGAAACCAGTGCCCTCGGCCCTCGTGGCAGTAAAGGGTGTGCACGAATGCTTGCTGCTCTGTATATTTAATTATTTGAAAAAAGTATTCTTGCAAGTCGTGTTCAACAAAAGGAAAGGTCAAAGTCAAAAGAAGCAATGTCAGAGTCAATATATGATATATGGTGTACACTGTACTTCTTTCATAATTTTTGTTTTTGTGTGTGAGTTGTATGTTTGTTTTTTATTCTCAAATAATAAATAAATAAAACCTCAAGCTCTGAGAGAAAAATATAACGCTATGGGTGATAACCCTGCAAGATTAACAAATTAGAATTAGAACACATTTTGAAGTTCATAGTAAGAATTGAAGCTGCAACGTTGTATTTTCTCACAAATTTAATATGGGCAATGAAATGTAAAATCAGTATGGATGCAAAGATGTCTACAAATATGGAGATTCTCATAAATAATACCTCTGTTGATCAAAACTAATCTCAAAATGAACAATTCTGACCACTGACAGTCATGGTCTAGAGAAAAAAGGGTGAGAAAGAAAAATCATGAAGTTGAAGTGCAACAGGCTCCACTTCATTGGGACTTAAAAATATTTTCAAAAGATCAGACCCTTAACAACCACACCTTAAAAGATGACTTAAAATCACAGGAAAGAGGACTGAATTGAATTGATTTAATACACATAATGAGCCACAACATTGAGAACTCATCTTCAGAAAAACAATAAATAAACACCCAATCAAAATTATGATTCTTGGAAACTCACAGACGATTCGTTCCATGCAATTATCTTCAATCATCATTCAAGTACCATAGGTAAAATCAATGGTACTGTTACTATCAGACCAAATGAATATGGAGCAATAAGCATGAAAAACATAAAAAAGTAGAGATGAGCCTCTTTAAAACAGCCTCAATAACAGGTGCTAACAGGAGTAAACAATCTACTTATTACATCTCTGGTGACAAAAAGAAGGAAAGCATTGTACAAGTTTTTGCATTCCTCTTTTTTTCTAATTTTGCAATAATCAGCGAAAATATGTTTTTATCCTCCCCTTTCCTTTACTTTTAAAAATTTTTATGAGCTCTTAATTTAATTTCAGTCTTTAGATGTGTCAATGTTCAAACTGAATCTGTTCCAAAATGTTAAAAAACAAAACAGAAGAAAAAGACTTCATGATTCTGAAATACAAAAACAATATTTCAGATCATTTGCTTAAATCTCAATTACATTTTTCATTTTCAATTCCATGAAGATAAAAATGTATGTTAAACATCCAATGGTACGATACGTTATTGCTTAATTTTGGAGAATTATGGCTTTCAAATCTGTAAGAATACACGTTAGTCCATTGTGCTAGCTTCTCTCCTACTACTGTCATCATAGGAGCATGAAATACATACACATTGTGCATACATTTAAAAGTACGTTGAAAAATGCATTACGGTGATTATTAATTTCATCACACTCCTGGAGTGCAGAAAACACATCGGATTTAGCTGATAAGGTCAACAGGGTGGTAGTATTAACTAAATGCACTATGCAAGATAGTGGTGTACCGAAGAACAATTTTTTTTCGAGAGAAGATATAATGATATAACCACACATACACAAAAAGAAAAGAAACAACAACTACAAATAAAACACACCTGACTTACGGTAGCTAACATCTCTCCATATATATTTGCTATTCAATTGTCCACAATACAACAATAGACAAATTTATAGCTATAATCTACATATTTGGTTTAAAAAAAGGTACCAGTTGTACTTCAATTTTCAATCAGATTAACAAGGAAAAGTTTTATATTCAAATTCATGGTTTTTGAATCTCCTCAAATTATTCATATATATATGAAGTTTAGACAAAACATGTAAAAAAAATTTTATTGACTATTTACACTGCAATAGATCGTACAAACATCTGCTGTTAAAAGTTGGGTATGTTTTAATTTTAGTTCACCTGAAATGAATTACCAGTATGTTAATAAGTCCTCAGAAACTAGGGCTAGTGAGACAGTTTGTCAAAAAAATCAAACAACTTTTATGATTCATACAGTGTAAATAATGTTAAGCATACTGCAAAAGAAAACTGGACACAATGTATCCAGGTCTAATCTACATCTACGACGGAACTGAAACAAAAAAATGAACATAAGGAGGAAAGAACAGTTGTTGATAAGTATATGTAATATATATATAAATATATATAATATATAATTCTGTATGATGAATAGCATTAAAATATGCCAGAATGAGCTTGCATTGCCATGTGAGATAGGCCAGCTCACATAAATATTCAGGTTGGGTTGAAATACAGGACTAAAAATATGAAAAATCGTAAGTAAAAACAGAACCATTCTGACAAATAATATATTTCTCCAGGTTTTCTACATATCACTTGTGACTGGCTGTGAAAAGGTTTTCGAGGAGTTTTTTTTTTTTTTTTTCTAATCTAGCTGTGCTTTTGTTTGCTTGTTTTTTTGTTTTTAATGATTTCTTCAAAGAGGAGCTGAAGTAAAGAATATACAAACCGTGATTGAGTACCATACCAAAAATGTGCAGGCGGAGGGGAGAGTTGAAGTTTAAGCCAATGCAATATTATTTTGCATATTTTTCCAAGATATGTGGGGAGAATGTAGGATGAAAGTATTACTTATATCAATTTACTTTATGTCACTTCTTTTATCAGAAGCATGAATGTGATTTAGATTTATCAGACTACTAGAAAAAGCATCATATTTTATAAATGTATTTTGAACAAAATCAATGTAACTTCTTGAAGTGACGGACAAACTGAATGATGGGGCACACCCACTGCTCCTTTTGCATAGAATTAAAATGTCTTCAGGTGCTTTTAACACAATTCAATAATATGCTTTACAAAAAAATAATAAAAATTAAATATAAATAAAGCAAAAATAAGCCAAGAGAAAAATTCTAAAAACCAGAGAGACCTCTTATTATGACCAAGTTCATAACATAGTCAAAATGTTTTCATGTAAAATGTTTGCTAACAAAATACCAATGAAATTATCAAGCCAGAGGATTGAAACAGAAACAGAGGGAACATGAAAAAGTAAATTATTGTCCATAAATGTAATTTCTTTATGTTTCAATTAAGAATCATTTTAAAATGGGTCGAGTGAAACAACACAAATTTTCTTGCTTAAGGAAAAAACACATGTGTCAGAGCTTTTGAACCCGTGCGTGACTCTCATTACGTAGCCCAATGCTCTATAACTGGACAACAGTGCCCCCTTTAACAAACAAGTTTTTATTAAAAATCAAACAAGACAAAGTTTTCAGCTTCAAGAATAGTCAAAGATAAGGCAACAGATCAAACTCTAATACAGACATTGAAATCAATGATTTAAAAGAAATAATAAATAAACAAAATGCAGAGAAAAGTCAAATTTCAGCATTATATCAAGAACTAAAATCTTGTTCAATACAATTGGAGACATCATTTTTCTTATATATATATACAAAATAAATATGTGTCATTAAAAACAAGAAATCAGAATAAAACTAAGTCTGAAAGACTAAATCAGTTGAAATAAAAAATTGTAATCAAATGTGGAGAACAAGGATCTCCTCATAAAAAAAACCCTAACTGCATTTTTGGGATGCACAATAGAGTGAGAAAAAAATTAAAATAATATGAATGTATTGGATTCTTTTGTCCAAGTAAAACGATGCCAAAGAAAAATGTAACACACTGAGATATAATTCAGTCTTTGCCACTTATTGCACAAAAACAATTTTAAAATATCAAAAATCAGACACTTTGATCAACTTTCACTACCTAAGAGACCAAAACTAAACAACCAAATATTTTAAATGGAGAAAAGCTTACAATTAGATTTTCCCAAGCTAGTTGCCTCAATCATTCACATCTGTCAATAAATGTTTTTCATTGAATTCATCTCATGAAATTAATAACAAGATTTCACACAAAAAATGTTCATAATTTCATAATAAATAAGTATTATGTTCCCCAGTCAAAATTGCCCCCAAAAATAAATAAGGGGTATGAGAATGCTTTGGAAATAAAGACATATCACAATGTATAGAATTAAATAAAAGAATATCTTACAAAGAAGCTGGGAAGGGAGGGGAATAACTGTTGAGATGGTACAGAATTAATAGGAATGAAGAGAAGTAGAGTCTCATTCACTGCAAAAAAAAAAAAAAAAAAAAAAATCATTCTTGATGACATCCTTCAGCCATATTATGACAATCAATATCAATTCATAAAACGAAGTTTTTAAAAGAAAATACTGCAACTTCTGAGATAAATGAAAAAAACAAACAACAACCTCAAACACGTGGTATTTTCCACCCAAAAAGATAAAATTCACCTTGTATTTAAGTAAATAAAAATAATGATATTCGGAATAATCCATGTATCTATCTGCAAACTTCTGCTTATCCTGTAAACCACAGCACTGCAATTCAACGAAAAGATGCATATATTGAGTTGATGAAGTGCACAATTTATGGTCAATAACCCAGCAGTATCAAAATGCGAATATGAATATGTTTCTTTCATAAAACGTCAAATTCAGATTTATATTCTATAGTGAAATAAAGATAATCTGCATTGACTAATATGGCATCTCTATATGGATTCTATTGCCCTTAACCCCTCCTGTGCCATATGCCCAAAATTTTTTCAGGTCAATAATTCGTTGCTATTTATAGCATTTGTAAGGAAATTAAACTCATAAAAACTTTGGCACAGTATAAGTAAATAATATTAGATTTGCCTCTACATTACATGATGGTAACATTCCAATAAATAACTGAGTTATTGAGAAAACAGTGACATTGGTGCCAGTTGAGCTGATGGTCCTTGGCATAGGGATGTAATTTTAGCAGTGTACCCCTGGCATGGAAGGGGTCAATAACATACATAATCAAATTTTAATCCTTTGCCTTCCCATTACATTTTTCTGTTTTAAAGTCACATGTTCAGAAAACAAACAAAAACTAAAGCAAATCAAACTTTAGAAGGGCAAATTTCATCATAATCCTATATCATTTGATAGCTCCATTCAGCCTTAGTCAAACAAATATCACTATGAAATATAATTCCACTCGAATTTTCTGAGACAGTGAGTTAAAATCAAACTACAGAACAGTTTTGATAATATCAACTTTAAGCTGTTGCATGCTGGTAAAATCAAAAATGTCACACCTAACTCATCAACCACAGCAGTGGGTAAGGCTAAATGGACATTATTTCAATTTTAATTGTTGAATCACAATGGCTACACTAAAGTAATTTGGATTTAGATCATTTTCCAACACTCCATAATCTTCTATATCGCATTATCAGTTGAACTAATTAAATAGAATCATTGAACAGAATACATAACAAGTAGCTAAATGAAATACCTGTATCAACAAAACAAAAGAAACAGAATTATGAATTACTATGAGTTTTTTTCATAAAAACAATATTTTTAAAGGTAAAATCAAAATATTTTTCCAGAGATGTATCTTCAACAGACTTTTAATACATAAAGCGAGACAGAGCTCCAGGACCACAAACACTGGGTAAAAATTAATAGGAGCTCAGTTGTACGTATGTGCTAAAGGCAATATGAATATTCTCTTTATTGCACAATCATTCATTTGTATTGGGGTTTGGGTTACTTTTTCAATCCTCAAGAAAAATATTCTTGTTTCTAATATCAAGCACAAAACAACGTCCTAACATTATTGGAACATATTCATGACTGAAAATAAATTTCATCCAAAAGGAAAGTACATGTGAAACAAAATAAATATGTAAAGCAAAAATTCCAAGAGGTCAATAAAATTAAAGCATATAACAAACGTTTAAAGAAGGGCAAAAGCCATCAAAGTAATTTTGAAATTTCATTAACAATTATGGCTCTATGATAATAAGGCTTTGAAACAACATCCACTCAAGGAATATAAAAGGAGGGGAAAACATTGAGACTTTAATATAAAGAGTACACAAATCTAGCTGGTACAAGAAGTTAAGAATCCTCTGAATCTTTATCTCATGTGTAAGACAGTATGTTAACAGAATCTATAACCACAAAGAATCTACTTTAACTTTGACTATGGGATAAACAAACCGTAATCCTAGAAAAAAAAAAGAAAATAGATTCAAGGTTCAGTAAAACAGGGAAAAAATTGTACTACTGATACACTTTCATGAAAAGGATGAAGAGGAAGAGAGAAGCTTGGAGACATACACATTTGACATACAAATAGGACAAAAAGATTTCAGTTTTCTTTGTTACTTTTGACATTACGGTGCCTGGTTGTTTTATCATCAGCCTGCTCATCATTGCTCTTATCTGGAATAATTTCGTCTGTAACCTGATCTTCATCATCCTCTCCATCCTCAGCTTCTTCTACATCGAAAGCGTCATTCACTTCTCCCTCTGCACAAACATCATCACCTGAATCTTCCTCTTCCATAACATCTTCAGCAGTCTTATCTGTTTCCGCACCTGCTCGATCTTTTTCCGACGACTGCTTCTCAGAAGGGGATGAGGTTTGCGCTTCCTCTGCAGGCTTTATTATAGGTTCACTGTCTTCACCTTTCTTGTCATCATTTCCTTTCTCTGCTCCAGTTGGATCAGCCTGTGATATTTTCCAGAAAGAGATGGGACAGACTTAGCTGCACTGATTCTTTAAAAATACTTTACATTCATTACGAGAATGACAGGTTAACGAGTCGAAAATGTTCATTTTCATATAAGTGGGCCAATAGGATCATTGTCCTTTAAACGCCCGAATCCAAGACTTTTCACGATGTAAGTGGAATTAATAAAGTAAGCAGATAGTTAGGCCAGTCACTTACATTGAGAAATACGTATATATCAATCACTCAAATCTGAATCATACACTACATATAGTATACATAACTAAAATGAATAAATTAAACCATGGTCTTGTCTTATAGAATTATAGAAGTAAACAAATTTAAAAAAAAATTACAGTGAGCTATTCATCAAAGGTAAACATAGAATGACCAAGTTCCTTATCAATAGCATTTTTGAAAATATTCGAGGAATTAGCATTTTTGGTCTCAAATTTCAGGTCGTTCCACAGTCTAATCGTTCTGAAAATGAAGGAGTTTTGCCTAATTTTTGTCCTCCACCTTTCATGGTATATTTTATATTTATCTCCTCTGATGTTAACATTTGAGAAAGAAAAAAAAAGAAGCAAAATTTCAAAACATTGCATCCAGACTCAGCTGTTGCACTAACACCCTCAAGTAAAATTATTACCGACTGATATGTACAGTACAGTCCACATATAATGGCACTTTCCCCAAGCCCCGTTTTTTCTTCTTTTTAACGACTGTTAAAAAATTCATAATGGCACTTCAGGAACGCGGAGCTGTTAACAATACAGACAATTAACAATATGAAATTGTTAGTCCCCCGCTCAGAAGCCAACAAAAATGCCCCTCAAGTCCGTCAAGTGTGTTGCAGGCAGTTATCACCCTGATACTGGCCCGTATAACCGTACCAGCAACCCCCTTCTCTTCTTCCGCCCCCTTTCCCCATTACCTGCACCGCCTGAGCACCTGTCTGATTAAAGTTTACAATGGTGCTCGGTCATAACGTCACTAAAACAAGAGTCCCGTTTGTGCTGTTATAACTGAGTAATACTGTACTCTCCAATTGTCACAGATAAAATTTCTTGTCTAGTTTCATACTAAGCTGTACATAAGTATAGCGCATGTCATAAGCTTTAACTACAAAACGGCCATCTATGACCGCATCTATGATACAGCAACCCTTGTTTATAGGGATATCATTCTATCATGTTATCATTTTGTACCACCTGGTAATCATTACCATAATGAAACCTTTGAAATCTGGTTCTTAACTTTGGCCGCAAAATCTGTGCCTCCCTTTTTTACACTACATTCGTGCCTCCGTTTTTCACACAATGTTGATGATAGGAAGGAATATCAAAGCCCTAAATAAAGCCACAAGGTGAATTGATGAATTTAAATGTATGGTAGTTTTTATGATCAATTCAAAATAGGAGATCCCAGAAAATGAAAGTAATTTTGTGTTTCTTTTCATTCCTTCCTTGCTTGGCCTACTTAAGAGATCCACTACATACAGAGGATATGCACATAAAAATGGAATGAAAGGAAATAAAGGGGAAAAGACTATTCATATATTATAATATTATGCACATGATAAGCAGCCTTTCCTTACATTGTAATTTTGTTATCCATTTTTCTCAAACTCTTACGTAAAAAAGACGTAATAATGGATTACCTGTGAATTGTCTGCAATATTATCAACATTAGCTTGGACGTTGTGCATTGCTTTGAGAATCCGTGTCATCTGAGCCTCTGTCTCTTCTAGGCGTTTCTGCAATACCCTCATTTCCTCAACGGCTTATGGCAATGAGACATGAAAAAGAAAGTTAATTATTTTCCTTGCAATACGTTTTCAAGAGCAATATGCTATACTACTCTTAATTTAATAACTGGAATGTTAAGCGCTTAGAGCCTTAAATAGATGGATTAGGCACTGTACAAACAATCATTATTATGATTATCATTATTATTATTATTATTATCAAAATTGCCATAAGGAAGATATATGACAAGCCCGATGGCTCGAAGAATATATTGTCTGAAGCGGTTACTGGCTTAAGGAAACTTTCATGCAAAGGACAAAAAGTAATGAATTACAATAATCAAGTTTAGAAAACATGAGGGGTACTACTAATGAAGTACAATAATCCAAGTTTTGAAAACATGAAGGATACTACTAATGTTTTAGTCATTTCATTTGTCAAAAAGAGCCCTATGATGGCAGTTTTCTTCAGATGGATAATTAGAGTTTTACATCAGTACTTGTATGGGGTTAGACGCACTATGAAAGCCATTTATTATTATTATTATTATTATTTACCTGGTTGTCCATTGACAGGGATGAGCCGAAAATTGTTCCTAAATTTCTCACTTTGTTTACAGTTATTATCACGCTTTCACCTAGATTAAGTCCAAGACATTGTGGGGATAATTTTTCTTTTTTCTTTTTGCCCCTAACCATCATTACTTCTGTCTTTTCTTCCTTTAATTTCAATTTCTTTGGGCTCACCCATTCTTTGATTTCTATAATGCAATGTTCAGTTGTTTCAATCACTGTTTTAAGATTTACACAATTTTTAGCACTGTCAGAAAAATACAGTTGAGTGTCATCCGCATACTGATGGTATTAGAAACAGTAGAGTTGCTCTATGAATCTGCCGGCTAAGAACCCAGTGTTTTCATGCTTTTCCAATATAAAACTACCCCATTAAGCCCCGGTAATTGTGGCGCTGTCGACCTTAGGCCATGAAAATTGTGCAAATGCCAACAATTAAAGGAAAATCACATTAGCAAAGAAATCAACAACCCCCCCACTCAAAAAAACAAAACAACAAAAAAACCAAAAAGCACAAAAAACCAAGAAACAAATAAACAAAAGAACCAAGACAAAGAAAAAAAAATGCCCCTCTTTGTTAGATGGAGAGAAGATGAACTTATTCATATCTGACTGAACACAAGGTCAGCCTACTGCTGATCAACTTTTGGTACTTCAATTACTTTATTGCATACTAATAAACCTTACACACTTACAGACATTCCTATCATCCACCCGGGTCAAAAGTTCCTCAAGATTCCGTCTCTGTTCCTCATCTTGTAGGAAACTCTTTATATCACCATCACTTCCTTCAAAGTTGACAGGAAAGCCCATTCTGTCACGGCCTACTGAAGAGCCTGACCCCCTGTTATAATAGTTTCTCTTATTGCCCCATTGGTTGTTTTTCTTCGGGTCACCTCGGTTGAAGACCTTTGACAAAAATGAAAGCATGAATAAAATAAAAATATGATTTTGCCTTTGTGCATTAATAATAAATAAATGAAAGAGAGCTTTCACAGCGTATCTTAATTATGCTCTATGCACTTTACAAGGATTCCCCGACAAGCCTTTTCCATCCAGTAGCCTTCTCAACTCCCTGAGGAGCAGCCACTTCACAAGTGCGTCACTAAAGCGGACTGACAAGATCTTCCACTGCCTATAGCCGGGTCGGGTACTCTTTTTACACGGGTGGAGTGAGAAAATGTGTGTAAAGAGATTTTTCCAAGAACTCAACATCACGCTTGTCACCGAGATTCAAACCTCTGACCTCTCGGTCTTCAGCTCAAGTGTCTACCTCTTGACCACGACGCCACAGGGCAGACACTCACTTTTTTTTTCTCACCTAGAACGGCATAACACTTGATATCGAACCATTCATGTTTTCACCATGGAACTGCATGGGTTAAAAGCTACAATAGAATCTTGCTATGATGTACTGAGGAATTACACCGTCCAAAAATAGAAACGCATAGTATGCTATTGACTGGTCTCCCTTCAAAAAGAAAAAAAAAAAACCTGGACAGATGACATAATTATTTATCAAATTTCTCAAATTTTGCGGACCCTTGTCCCCCTCTATAAGACCAAGTACATGTGAAATTTAATTGAGATCAATGAAGAGTTTAGTGAGTACCACTTTTTCTAGAAACCCTGTCTATTATGCATTTCTCATTTTTGGAGATAGTATGTGGCAGCTGGGGTACATTGTAGATGTGGCTTCAAAGGGAACGATCCAATTGGCACTTTTGACAAACCAAAACAACCTTGTCTTATTCCCCACACAAACAACGCCATCCGTTGTGGTCTGGATCTACTCTATACAGGGGGCTTGCTGTGATTTTACATGTAATTTTAACTTATTTTGTTTTGCTTTGGGTTTGGTTGTTTTGGGATTTTTTCATTGTTTATTGTACATGTAATTGTATTTCCTACATTTAGACAAACAAAATAATAACAAAATAAGTACATGTATGGGAAGATCAATCAATGCACTCATCTTTTCTTTGTACAGAAAGTCAGTATTGCAAAAGAAAAGTGTAAAGAAAATATTGAAACTTCCAAATTAAGTGGGGACTAAAGGGTAATCAAGAAGGGATTCATTTACGGAAAAAAAGTCACAATTGATGGACACTTGGAAAAAGTAAACAGCTATACAGTGCACACCCGATATATCGACATTTGCGGTACCAGATGATTTATGTCGATATAACAGAAACCTTATTAAAATCAGATTTGTACTGTTGTTGTTTACAAGATTGTTTACTGTTGTTTACAAGAGTGTTTACTGCAAAAGAGTGGGTTTTGAGGCTGCAACATTTGCACTACCGGAATCTCAACACTGGCATTTCTGTTGTCTCAACCTTAGTAACAAAATCGTCTGCTCTAGAGCGATGCCACATTGTGAAATGTAGTGACTTGACTTCATTGGCTTTTTCAGCTCACTCATACTCATATCATCTAAAGGTAAGGTGGCATGCCCTTATCTATGATGTCCCTGCCGTTTTGCAGAATCCACTGAACCCGGTATCAAAATCATGCCTTGATTTTTGTCTGTTATTTTTTCCCATGCCAACATCCTGTGGACAAGTAGTGTAGGGCAAGGCAAGCAAAAAGACTGATTTGCCTTTCATTTTCACTAAATCCACTCCTTACTATGTAACCTGTCTAATCTGGGCCTAGAAGAATGTGACTGTTACAGTGAGAATGGGAGGCAATGCACTGTAAGCATTGAATTGTTGAAGGGATGGGTAAGGGAGAAAGGGGGAGGGGGTATCTCTTTGTCCGCAATCACCTTTGGTCCGTTTAGATTGCTAATTTTATCATTCACATATCGATATATCAGATTCAAGGGTGACAGGGTGTCGATATAGAGGAAGGAACTTAGTAATAGTTAAGAGTGAAAAAACCGGACCTTACAGTCATGTCGATATAAGGGAAAAGTCGAAAGAAGCGATGTCGACATAAGTGGTGCGCACTGTATTTGCTCTTAGAAGTGTCGGCCTAAATGCAAGTTGAAAGTCATGGGTGTGAATCTGTGACAATGACTAACAGACAATCCTTTATGCACAGGAAGATCTGCGATTACATAGTCGCCCAAACAATTCAGCCTACTGGGAAAACAGGTGTAACCGATACCTGCAACCAGTAGCGGTGGGTTGTACTGGCACTCAGAGGAGGAAGCGTTAGTCATTTTGAAAAATATGTTGGGTTTTTAAACAGAATTTTGACATAACAGCTTTCACCTTAGATCTAATAATTTCAGTCATATCTCATTTGGATTTGAAAGTGTTAACACCGCACTGCAGTTCTGTGAAATTTTGTTTTTGTGCGTCAAGTAGTATTAGCTGTGTGAATATTTGAAATGCAGAGGTCGAATGTAATGAGTGACATCCATTTTTTTCATTTCAATGCTAATTACTCTGCTCTCTATTGAGACATTTTAAAATTTGTTTCTTTATGTGATTCTTCAGTTTCTTTAGATTTATCATGGACAAATCTCATTTCAGGGCCAACCATGCTTAATAATATAGAAGCCGATAAATGGGACAATCCCATTTGATTTAAGCCTCAGTTCAGCTTTGCCCAGTAAGATAACAATTGACTAGATCTAATGGGTGAAATTATTGACTATAGTTGATTCCTTTGATAGTGATGGTTTACAGTTAATGTCATAATGGAGAAAACATTTGAAACACACTTAAAACATTTAAATGTACATTACAGGTGTTGTGCTAAGATAAACATAACCGTAAAGCAAAAAAGTCAATTTCATAAGCCCCCTCCGTGCGTAAGTCACTCTCATGATATTTTAATAATGATTTTTTACATTGACAGGGCCTGCAGCTTTATGTCTGGACAAAATTCTTGTCAAAAAATCTAACATCAGACATATATAGAGAGAACTTACGACAGGAATCATCACAAAGACAACAGAATTAAACATGTGATAAAAATAACTTTCATGCCCTCAATACAGGTCTCTCACGTGTTCATACAGTTATATCTCATAACTAACCAATCAAACTCTGAAATCCATGCCATTCAGGACCTAATTAATGATTACATGGCATTTACAGATTGCTCCTCACAAACAAAACAATTCCAAAACAGCACATTGTATTAGAACACCATATAACCAACATACGAGGGGCGTTCAATAAGTCTTTACCCTGACCATGAAGGAAACAAGTTGGCAAATCAAAATTTCACACTCACAACTTTATTTCTCTACATAGTTATCCTGCAGACTTGCACACTTCTGCCATCTGTCTTTGACCTTCAAAAGTCCTTGAGTGTGAAAGGCCCTCTGATGTCACTAAAA
>JBCHJU010421145.1:0-13979 GCA_039654505.1 Plocamopherus imperialis
TCTGCATTTGGGAACATTTTGCCGGCCGCTGTGAACAGCGGCCTTTCGGAGTTAAAGAGTTAAAGTGTGGTAAGTTTGCATAATACAATGAAAATGTTGAGACTAGACACACATAAATTGACAAAGTGGAAAGCATGCTTACTTTTGAAGAGCAGACTGGACTTCCTCCTCTCTTTTTGCTAGTTGTGCTTGCAAATCTTCAACCTGTTGCCTCTTCTCATTCAACTGATCTCGAAGGTCAGTCAATTCAGTTTCTAGTCTGCGTCTAATCTTCTCCAGCTCTTGACGAGCCTAGATCAAAAGTATTTGAAAAACCTTTGTTAAATTGTCCATTTGTGAAAACCCCCCCCCCCCCCCCTTTTTTTTTTTGCGCACACCCCATACACCATACAAACGACAATAACATTTAAGCCTTTTAACTTTCATAAATATTACCATAATTTGTTGAGATAAGACTTGCCAACATATGAGATTAATTTTTCCTGAGATTTACTGGACATGGTGAGATTTCACACATTTCAGGAGACATTTTATATGACCCAAATAAGCTTATTGAATTCACTTGATAATTCAATCATATTGTGACACAGCAATATATAAAATAGATTTCAATCTAGAAAGTGAATAAAAGCCATTCATGAAACTGTTTAGGCCCCTAAAATTTCATGGAAAATTTAAAGCTTTCCTTAGGCCAAGGCCTACTTATGATACCCTGATGATCAGCTGGTTTATTCGTATTTGAAATAGTAATGCAACGGATCAATCTATGGGCACATGATAATGTCAAATACATGCTTCCAGTTTCATGCCATTGAGTTAGTGTGTAGGTTTGGGTTTTTTGTCACCGATTCATTTGTATTCTTTTTTTAGGAAAATTGAATTATGAATGTGAGATGGTGAAATTCGTTATTTTTCATGAGTCTCTAGTCATGTTCCTAAGGTTTTGGTATGTCTATGAAATGAACAGCCCTAATCACAGACTCTGATCTAAGAGAGATGGATAACTTGTCATAATGAGTAAGTGAAAAGAGGTGATGTCACCACTACTGTTCAAAAACAATTTAGATGGTCTTAATCAAAGGAAGTTAAGTAACTCATTTTCACCTGTCTGTCATCACTGATTTTCAAAGACATTGAGATGGTCTTAGTCAAAGAAATTGAGGTGATTGGTTGATACATGTCTATTAATCAAGTTTTCAGTGCTCAATTTACAGAATTATTCACCTTGACCAAACCAAGCCTATCCTGTGATTTGATACCATGACCACCTACCTGCTGTTCTTTGCGGAGCCTTTCTTCCAAGTCAGCTATAATTGCTTCATATTTGTTTTTCAACTTTGAAAGCTGTTTAGATTTCTCTTCTTCCTCAGAAATATTCAATTGGGCCTCAGACAATCTTTCCTCCATCAGTTTCTTCTCTTTCAACAATTTCTGATTGCTGTCCTCCAAAAGAGCCGCCTCTTCCTCAAGTTTTTTCATTTTGCTTTCAGCAGTCACACGTTCAAGTTGAAGCTTCTGTCTGCTTTGTTCCTCTTCTTCAAGCCTGGATAGGGATAAAAACACAAAATGAATCTTTTAAGATTTACACATTTCTGGTTCAAAAATAATTATATAATAGATCTATAAATAATATCGACATGCTGTACTAATCATTTTGAAGAGGTACATTTTCAAATGCTTTTTAAAAGTTTTCTTTATCCCTAAGACATGAAAAGTTGCAATGTAAATATGGGTGGCAGAGGTTGAGACATAGATTGATAGATATATAGAGATGTATAATATATCTAAATCCATCATTCATAGAACGGGCCACCTTACTAGTACATGTATGAAAAGAATAGCAGTCTTGCTTCAATTCAACTGTAAAGAACAATGAAAGCATTTAATTTATGACTATTTAACCAAAAAAAATTCCTGCAGTCTGCAGTGAACTTAATGCTAAGAAAGAAAAAAAATTATACTAATAGAATGACTTACTGGTCCTCTAGATCCTTCAGGTTCTGCTGCATGGCCTTTTTCTCCTCAATAATAGCAGCATTTCTGTCTTCCTCCTCTTCTATTCTCAACTCCAACTCATGAAGAATATCTTCAAGCTCCTCTTTCCTTTTCGTCATTCGCATTCGTGACTGCAATCAATATGATATATTAGAGTAAGTAAATGAACACATTTAAGTGTTTAAAAAGAACAACAAAACATACTTCTTCAAAAAATGAAAAACATCACAGCTTTTACTTTACATAAAAGAAATCTACAACATTTTGTAAATCTACAATGTAAAATGAATTTAAAACATACTTAAAGACAAATTGCAAAATATTTGAACCAAGTGAAACAATGAGAATTTCCACATTCTTTTGATGACAATCAGGCAGGGGGAGGGAGGGGGGGGGGGGAAGAAGAAAGAAAATTTGATCAGATATTAATAATGACAGTTTACAACCCTTTTCTCACCTCTTCAGCTTCAGCACATAGTTCTGTTTCAGCTTGTAGCTGTTCAGCCAAAATATTCTTCTCTTCAATCACTTGGGCAAATTTTCTTTCTATTTCTTCTGTTTCCTGTTTTTGTTTTTCATAGTTGTCTTTGGCTTTTTTCATATCCTCTTCCATGGAATGAAGCTTCTCTTCTTGTCCAGTGACAGACAACAAAGGTTTAACCTGGAGACAGAAAAATGATGAGTACCCATAACAATGACAAGTGAAAAGGTGGGAAAAAAATACATTCAATATGGTTTTCCTCTTTACAAAAATGAAGTTTACAGATTATGGAGTGGAACCCCATAGTACAATACCAAAAAAAAAATGAAACATGAACTAGTTCATAAATTTATCATTTTCTCTTGCTTAAAATGAAACAAACAATAGGTTCATCAAATGGACGATAGGGCTAAAAAGACACCAAAAGAAAAACAATACATGATATATTTCTGAAAGAAAAAAGGAGAGTAGAAGAAAAATACACAAAAAACTTCAAAAATCCCAAAATTATTAGACAGACAAAATTACATGTAGACTCAAAATGATACTTAAACATCACAACAAAAGTAAGCCGGTAAATATATAGACAGTCTACTATCATAAGTCAGAGGAATATTTACCTTGGTGAAGAGTCTCCACCATTGCCAGTTTCTGAGTTTCAGATAAGCAGCGCAGTTTCTCTGAATGACACGAATTGCTTTGATTTGCTGCATGCGCTTGACAAAATTTCTGAGAAAGAGAAACACCTTGTCTTATTTCAAATCAAGCCAAGATCCATCATATGGTATGACAAAATCTCTAATGAAACAATTGAAGGATTGTATCATGTGTATGAAGAGAAAAAAAAAAACACATCATATCCACAAACAAACCATGCATTGCTGTATGAACATTAATTCATGTCAAATCATAGACTTGTATACAGGACCAATTGCGTAAATCTCGTCTACCTTTTACGTACGATAGCAACTGAGTAGCAGCTGAATTCAGACTAATGCCCTTCTGAATTCTTAGCCCAGGAATAATAAGGAAGTTTTTAATGTTCTAAGCAAAGATTAGCCATGTTTAATACTATTATCAGTTAGTGATACTTCGACCACAGAGACAGTAGAGAAATAAAATCAAAAATGTAAAACTTGAGAGAAATTATTCAAAACTCTATTTCAAGTTCTTTTCTTTGCCGGAATACCAAAAATTGACATAAAATTGGTTTTTCATGGGTGTAAGATTTTATAAAAGAGGGTGACATCACTTCTTCAGTCCTGGTATCGATGCGTCTTGAATACACAACAATTACGCCTTTTTTTTTTTTTTTCTTTTTTTTTACTCATTCATTCACTCACTTCTCCGTGAACTGTAATTATAATTCTATAAATTCATCTCCAACCATTCTAGGCCTTCATTGCTACAAGAATTATCAGAATTGTAATTCTCAATGTTTAAAGTATGTTTTGGGCACTTTTTTATTTGTGTATGCCACTTCAATGATGGCCTAGCTGTTTAAGTCCCGGACTACGGCTGCAAAACAGCCCGGGACTAAGGACTTATCAGTAATCGTGCATCGCTCCGAGTCCTTGGTCGCTAATCATGGATAGCTCTGAGTCCTTAGTCAGGATTAAAGAGTTAACAAAAAGGCACCCTTAGTCCTTTAAGAAGTTGGTCCTGCATACAAACCATAATGTGCAAAAATCATTCACATACAGAACAGCTTGCAGTGCAGCAATGCTTGTCTTTTCCCTTAAATTAGACACTTCTTATGCACTTTCAGTTAAGAAAATATGGGTACCCTGCAATACAAAGCCTATATCATTTATCCTTAGATTGTAAGCACACTGTGAAATAGAAAATATGCAAAATCAACACAATCTCTCACAGCTCAAGAGGACCCTTTCATATAATTCTCCGTTTCTAAAACAACATTATCAATGTAAAGTCAAGAGACGGTTATAATAACAATTGAGACAAAGTTCCATGAATGACAAATAGACAAGAGACATACCTTCTAGCCAAAAGGCCCCTAGCAAGGGCTTGAAATTGTACGATGATATCAGTCAATTTCAGATCTCTCTCTTCTTCCAGGTGGGCAAGTACGCCAGCACGGAAAAATATCTTACTCTGGCCAACGCGGAACAGGTTAGAGTCCAGCTCTAGCACGCTGATCTGTTTGTTTTTGTAAAGAATGCAAAAGCAATTGAAATTAAGAACAAAAAGGGCACTGGGTCACAATTTATTTTTCTTTTAAAAAATTGTTTAAATTAATATAAACTGATGAAAAATATACAATTAGTCTACCAATGCATTCGAAATTACTCAATGACTTCTTTTCCCTTTCATGAAAATTGTTTTCATCTTCAGTAATGAAAAAAAAAGTAGGCATCTTTAATTAGATACCTGCACAATTACTATCTGATTTAAAAGCGAAATCAAATCATAAAATACATAAATATATCAACAGATATTGTTTCAGTACGTCAAGCATCCTCATATTATTTTTTGGATTGGTGTCTATAGATTTTTTTCATTCCTTTAAAGCTGAACAAAGGGTGCCAAATCAATTAAAAGGGTTTGGCAGGTGCAACCTTTATGTGTAGCACCAAAGCAATAAACATGTTCACCGACTAATTCTTCTTGTGTCAATAATATACTTTTATCTTACCATCTTTTCCACGGCTTTTTTGCCATCCATAAAGCCTCGTGGAATGGCCCCAGGGGTAAGAATTTCATAGCGCTGACGGAACTCTTGGAACAAAATTCTGTTGGGAAATCCCTGGCGGCAAATACGGATGCCCTCCAGGACACCATTGCAACGTAGTTGGTCCAAAACCAAAAGAGAGTCAATTTTTCCAGCCTGTGAGATAATTTTACAAAATTGAAAAAGGAAAAAAAATTGTCATGAAAGCAAACTCAAATATTTGATTAGTCTATAGAAATATGAGTCAAACAGATGTTTGTCTCGCGGCTAGAATATTTTGATTCATTATTGCAGAAAGATTGAAAAGGATGTAGGAAAAGAAAATATTTGGTCAGTCAATTATAGAAATCTGAGTAAAACAGATGTTTGTCTCTTGGCTAGAATATTTGATTCATTATGGTAGAAAGATTGAACAGGATGTTCTTACCCTCTTTTCATGATTGGGAATGATGCAACGGACAAAGTTGGGATTTGTGTTGCGCAGTGTTGCCATCAGTTTGGCTAGCTGTTCTTTGTAGAGCTGACCAACTGTCCTGAACATACCCTTCCTGGTACGGGAGCCAAACATAGTATCCACAGCTGCGGCTGCACCCAAACCGACAATGTCCGCTGTGGATTAAAGTGCCATCATTGTCATTCAATACTTTTGATTATCGATAGTGACTGTTTGTTGTGCTTCTTTTTCTTTCTTTTTTTTTTAAATGGGGATTTTTTGTTTATTCATTGCTGGTTTGGGTTTGTTGTTTTTGTCATTTGGTGCTTTGTTTTTATTTAGTTTAGGTTTGTTAAGTAGGATTTAAAATGGACAAAGATTTGGCATGTGTCAATCATTTGAATTATAGCATCAGATACATTTTATTTCAATTCTTTATGTCTCAATAGTCATTGTCCCTTACTAAAGCTTCAGAAATCATTTCATACTTCAGGTTCCATACAGCAGTCACCACCATGTAGCATGAATCTCAACATTACACGATTTTTTACTCAATGAATCACATCATCAAAATGAAACACATGGCTTGCCCCACTTTGGCAAGATGTAACAAAACTATTACAGTTATAGGTTGATTCATTTTATTGGTTAAATATTTGGTCTGCATTTAAATATGCTAGCTTAAAAGTAAAGCAGACAAAGAAGAGAGGAAAAATCAAGACATTCAGCATCTCAAACATTAAGCTGCAGGTGTGTGTGTGTGTGTGTGTGCGTGTGCGCGCGTGTGCGTGTGTGTGTGTGTGTGTGTGTGTGTGTGAATGCTCACATTTGTATGTGTTTGAGTCCTTGATGACATTGATAAAAATGATAGATCACAATCTATGTCTGTAAAGTCAAGGGCTGAATTTAATTCAGCATTTTGCACATTCACAACAGTGCACAATTGTTTACCACCTATGCAACTCGGCAATGACTTCTGTTGTAAAAAAATTTCTTTGACAAGTCTCGATGCTTGGTTGGCTATATCAACTCCTGCTTCAATAGTTAAGTTTCACATGCACATGAAATGTGATATCCGCAACAGTCAACAGTGAAACATCTTGTGCAAAATTTATCAAACACAGCAGAGGAAATAACAGCTTCTTAAGACAATGTGATCTTATTAAATAACAGGAATTTAGGACCTGTACTCAACTCAAAAATATGTCAAAGGAAAGAACAGACGAAGTACTACATACCATCTTTCCACATGTTGACAACAAATGGGTCCGAAGAGGAGGACATGATGGAAACAACATTCTCATTGAGAGGATCCATATTCTTGAGCAGCCACTGGTCAGCTGAGTAGTCCACCTGAGCAATGGAAAACACATCAAAAATTTATCTTCGATCAATAACGTAAAAACTAAATCAGGCAGAATCAGTGCAAGTGATATGAATTGTACAAAGCTTAAAAACAAAACAAAAAATCAAATCTTTGGTATCTTTAGATAGATCTAGACATCCGGATCTAGATCTAATCTTTCCGCAAGAAGCTTTTAAGGATTGAACAAAAACTGAAAATATTCCATCCAAGAGCTTAAAATCCTACATTAATGCAATAAAGAAAGATCCCCTACCCCCCTCCTTTTCCCCACACATATTCATCATAGTACAGGTCATAGTGAGCACATAGTGTTTCGGAATTTATTATGATTTAGATCTATGTCCCTAAACTACAAGATTACCTTGAATTGTAATGTACTAATACTATAACTCTATAGGCCTATATCTAGATCAATCATAAAATAGATCTAGCTCTTCCAGTCAAATCTTTAGTTATGAGATGGTTAAGTTCTTCTATACTATACCTGATGAGACTGTCCATCTTCAAATGAACTTATCACTGGAAAGCCAGTCAGCCATAGAAGAGCCAAAGTGGACTTGGGTCTTTCCGAAGAACCAATCCATGTGCTCGGATTGGTCAATGAATTGCCCATGATGAACTTGTGCAGACTAGATCTAGAAGCTAGATCTAGAATCTAGATCCTTTTACAGCATCTTTACGGTGGGTCATATAGTAATACAGACATAGGGCTAATCTATCAAAACCTTTCCTCAATAATTTGGATATTAGATCTAGGTAACCATGTCAAATAAACCTTCCCACCCTAATCTTACCTAAAACAAACTAAAGCAACAAAAAAGGCTACATCCTATAAATCCCTAGATGGAAATGTTTCAATGAAGACTAAACCTAAAACAAAAGGAAAAAAAAAGAAAACAAAATATTCCTTCCACTTCCTGTATCATGTGTTACATCATCAATGATGTCATAACTTTGTGGGCTCAAAAATTCAATGTTTATGACATCATAGAAAAAAGAGAATTTTCCTTTCTCTTTTGAAGTGAATACAAGAATTCCAAGGGATTTAACTCTACAGGATTGCAAAATAAAAAGTAAGCCAAAACAAAAGGATGGGTTGAAAAAAAGTTATAATCAAAGTACATGTATTCAACACAACAGAAAAAAGGTAGATAGGACTTTGTTGCAAAAAAAAAAAAAAAGACATCTATACCAACCAATTGCTATAAAGATAAAGGCACATGGGCGTGTATGTACCATTACTTCGTTAACCCTTCCGCCTTCTTAACTCTTTCTGAACTCTTTCCCAACCGTAAGCCGCATTTTATGGCTTGGCCTTAATTCCGATTTGGACCAAAAGCCGTATTTTACGGCTCATAAAATCTAAGGTCTTATCCAGTCAATGTTTCAAAGAGCATAAAACCCAAATTGTGTATCTGGCATTCAAAAACGAAATAGCCATATTTTACGGCTCATAAAATCTAAGGTCTTATCCAGTCGATGTTTCAAAGAGCATAAAACCCAAATTGTGTATCTGGCATTCAAAAAACGAAATACGAACTTTCTTTCCTAGTTTTTAGTGGTTTTCAATGCATTTTTGAAGTATATATTGTGTCAAGTTTGACATTTTGTTTACATCCTCTGGACCTCAAGTTCTAGATCTAATCGTCCTACTAGGTTTTCAGCCGAAAGAGCCTGTAATTTACTAGATCTACGGACTCAGAATGATATAAATGAGCCGTCGGTATTGAGTGAAAGTGATGGTCGTGATACCAGTGAGGAAAATTACAATGATAATGACAGTAGATCTCAAGTCTAGATGTAGCAACAGCAGAGATAGCGATAGTGGTAATCAAGAGAGGGGACCGGGTGGGGCTGGTGATTTTGTTGGCAAAGGGAAAGGGCCTATGAAAAGATCTTGAAGAAATGTTCCGAAGGGAAAAGGAAGGGATAATGGATGGTGACAATCCTCCAGGACAAAGAATAAACCAGGGATGGCGAGGGAAGGGCCGTGAAAGAGTTGAAGTTGAAGCTGGATTTTTTTTTAATTTTTGTTTTTTTCCGCACTTTAATTATTATGATCTTTTTCTGTTATTGCCAAATTTTTTACCTCAAATTCGCATGGATTATATATTTATAAATAAGATACAATACCACACAAGCCCAATGCTATTGGGGTAATGGAAGAGGAGATATTTCACAAGTAAATTGGATTTTTTTGTGTAGATTTTGCTGTTTTTATGATATATTCTGATTTCAAAGCCTGTAAAATGAAAAAAAAAAATTTCAAATAATAAATCTACTTACATTTTCAGAAAGTCTATCCACTCCCCTTTATTTTGATATATAATACTTGTATGTTACTTGAAAATTTAGAGGCACAAATAGCATAGAATGTAAATAATACCAAGTTTTAGGCCTAATGTGAAAAACGAGTTAGTCCAGTGGTGGAAAACCATTCAGTAAGGAATGAGTTAAAGCCCGATTAAGGCCTACGTGGTATGCTCCATTACAGACTAGCATGTACGAATGCTTAGTTCCCAGTGTAAGTTTTACGACAAGTAGGGACCTGCCGTAACTCAAGACTAAGACAGCTAGACTGCCATCGCAGCAGCATACATAAAGAAAAATGACCAAAACATAATGTAAACAGCATAAAATAAACAATTTTAGCAATTATTATGACTAGAATATTAGAGGTCGAGTTACAACAATTATAATTAGAGTTCACAAAGAATTGAGTGAATGAACGAATGAACGAGTTCATAAGTAAAAAAAAGGCGCAATAGTTGTTGATAGTTTTAGCAAGACGCATCGATACTAGGATGGAACAAGCGATTCCATCTTCTTTTTTTTTTTAATCTTACATTCATAAAATTTAATTTTTGTGTGAATTTTAGTTGTCCCGCATATAACTTGAAAATAACTTGAAAATGAATTTTGAATCATTTCTTTGAAGTTTAACATTTTTGATTATATTTATTTACCATCTATGTGGTCAAAGTATTGCTCACTGATAATAGGATCGAACATGGCTGATTTTCGCTTTGAGCCTAACGGAAACGAAGATTTAGCGACACTGCGCATGGCCTTCAACTCCACCTAGGCCCTTCTTACATGCTCCTGGGACTAAGAAACCCTTAACGCATGAGTCGTAGATGGGCAGCTACTCATCTTCTTTCGTACGAATACATAGATCCCATGTAGGCCAGATTTACGAAGTAATGGTACATAAAGATGATTTTTACAGATTTAATTAATATAAAAACAAACCAACATGACAAACAAAAAAAAACCAGAGAAAACATAATAATATACATGACACACAAACACATTCAGAAATTTGGTAGGAGGGAAAAATTAATTACCTTGTCAGCATAATGAATCAAACTGAAATCAGCATCTGCTCTGAAATCAGGTTTCTGGAACTTGGGATGAGAGGTGTGTTGGGCCAACAATTTCTCCACAAAGGTTCTGTCGGTAGCTTTGGGGAACCAACATTCTTCATCTAGAAGAGCCAAGATACCCATGGGCTGCAAATGAAACAAAAAATTGAAAATCAGAAGCGGATAATTGTCTATCCTAATCACAGGTAAATAAAAAGTCTTCTGAACGAGGGTGTTTCGATGTAAAATAAACGGGAGTTTTTATACAGAGCACATCCACTTGTGGTACTTGTGATTATGCTCTATGAACTTTACAATGGTTCCCCAACAGGCCTTTTCAATCCAGTCACCTCATTAACTCTCTGAGTAGGAGGAGCAGCCATTTTAGAGCACGTAACTCTGGCATACTAAACAAGATCTTCCACTGCCAATAGTTGGGTACTCTTTTTACACCTGAATGTGAAGACTTGGATTCACTAGAATTACAACAGCTAACATCGAATGGTGTTAATTCAGTCATAAATTTTTAAGCTCTCACTTTAAGGCCTCAGCCACACCAGAGCGTTGCATCATGTGGCAGTGTGTTGGTCTTTAATTCCAAAGCTTAAAGTCCGACTGCAGCTACACCTAAGCATAACAACATAGTGAGACACAATGTTCCCAACGTCTTTAATATTTCAGGATTTAACAACGCTAGTTGACGCTTGACTTGCAAATAGATCTAGCTGTAGGTCACTCGTGTGTATTGTGTAGTGCTAACTGCTACCTGGTGAGTGGGCACATTGTAGATCCAATCTACGTTCATATCTGGAATCTGGATCTAGATCTACACAGTAGCTACATAGTAAGCTATAGAATAGATTACTTTATAAATATATTATAGATCTAGATCAAGATTTAGTTCTAGATCAAGATCAAGATCTTTTTAGAATGAATCAATTTTAATAATATAGATCTAAATTCTAGATCTAGTAGAGCTACGTGATGTAGATATATTCTCTAGATCTAGATCCATGCCGTTGTTGCCCTTTCGTATTTTGCTTGATTGCCATATCGAATCCAAATCATCACCAGCACTCTCACCACCCAAACCTCCCACCAAAACAACAAAACGAGACAAATTTATACCGTAGATCTAAAGGTGTTTCAAAACTTTTTAAAATAAGACATGTATTTTCATATTCAGATCACAATTTCTGCCAAACAATTTTGTTAAAGAGATGATGATGATGATGAACATTATGGTGATGACGATAAGGATAATGAGGATGGCGATAATGACAAGAACATCTAGTTTTTGTTTGTTTTTCTTTATTTATTTGAATTGTAGAGAAACTAGACCCACTAAACGACTGAAATTTGTCGCATTGTCATGTAACTTTGCCATTATGTGCAGAAGGAATGAGAAAATCAGCTGGACGCTGCAGGTAGCTGCGAAACTGGCATTTTAGCAAGTGGTCACAAACTATGTCCAGGCACTATTTCGGCATCGAAACGAATCTAATTTGAGGCTGCCATTAGCATCGACGAGCTGCAAAGCTGAATGAGCACATCAACGCAGCACACACACCATGTGGCGTGGGGTAAGTGCCGTCAAGCTGTGCAACAACACGCAATGCGATGTTCTGGTGTGGCCAAGGCCTTAGTCATAATCTTCATAATAGCTGACAAACTCATACAGCTGAGTATCCTTGTAAACACACCTAGAGTAATTCATCAGTCCAATATTTACATAAGTGTTGTACATTTAAGGTTCTGCTTGAAATTTTCTGTATCTTTACTTTAGCTCTCGCTAGCACCATAAAATATGATATTTAAAAAAATAAATAAATAAATAAAATTCCACTGAAGGGAAATTTGTCATTTGGTTTTTTACCGAAAACCGAGCGTCAGCCGAAGAGCAGCGCAGCAAACGGAGGCAAGTAGTGTAAATAACCTTGCCCAAGGGTTAAATCACAATGACCCTGACGGGTTTCGAACCACCAACCTTTTGGTTGTCAGCCCAACGCACAACCGACTGTGCCACTGTCATTTTAGCAAATATATGGTGTGACCAAATAATCCGGTTGCACTACAATATAAATAAGTTACCTAAAGAAACAACTACACCGGCCTTTTTAAAGCCAGAGCTTTGCATAAATTTTCTTTTAGTATAAGTCACACTACTGAAAGAGGTCAACAGTTGAGAAAAGAAATTCTAAATTGTGATCTCTAGCAGACTTGTAGCTCACCTTCTCCAACAAATCGATGGTGGGCTGGAGATCAAGACCAAAGTCAATGAATTTCCATTCAATCCCTTCTCGCTGGTACTCCTCTTGTTCCAAAATGAACATAGTGTGGTTAAACAACTGCTGCAACTTTTCATTTGTATAGTTGATGCAAAGCTGTTCAAAGGAGTTCATCTGTTTGATAAAACAAAGGAAAGAATTAATCAGACAAGCAGATAAAAATAAAGATTTACAATTTCATTTTTGGTCTTGGGAGTTGTTGTTGTTTTGTTTTTTTTTAAAGGGGCAGGGCGGAGGCTTTCCAATTAACTTGTTTTCTAAAATCTCTTGCTGCTTGTTGGCTCAAGTAGTGTACACAGTATCAGTGAAATACAAATTAAAAAGTATGAAACACAATGTGTGGATGTAAGATGTAGAAAAGCATCAATACTGCAGTAAAAGTAGAATCTTCTGAGCCTTACGAGATGGCAAACAATACTGGGCATAAAGCAAGAATACTAAGGTCCTCTGAACCTTGTAGAATGATGTACATTGTATGAACTGTTACCATTTTTCACTTTTTACAAAAATAATTTCCATTCATTTAACAAAAGAGGGGCCAATTTCCAAGGAATCATTTAATGGTGAAATCAAGGTTTCAATAAATAAGTATTAAGGAGCTGGTATATGAGATCTTCATTTAGAAGACATTTTATCCTATAAGAAAATTTTATGAAAATTAATAAGCCACATAATTATAATCATGCAGAATATGAAAACAAACTAAAAAAGAAACAAAAAGTAAAAAAGTAACTGACTTTACACTCAAACAAAATAATAATTATTTCCTTAGATAAAAGACACAAATCCGAAGCCAAAAATTAAATTACAATGCGAAGAAATATGAAGTATTAAAAAATATAATTACTGCTTTGTCTTCTTTCACACTGTCATGATCTCACTAGCATGCTGTAATTAGAACTTCTTCACGTCTTTCCATTTCGTTCTCATATTTATCTTTCTTATGCCCAGAAATTGAAACAGACAACCAATGAAAATATATCCAAGCAAAAAAGAAACAAAACGAAACAAAACAAAACAAAAAAAAGGCCAACAACAGAACAAAAACAGAAGAAAAGAAATGGAATGCGACTGAAAATCCCAATGGAAGATATCATGGGGGATATATGCATTTCGTGTTTGAACTGTGGAACATTGAACTGCCAAAGATCTCACCGTCTTATATTTTTTAAACCAATCCCTGAGCTGAAGATAAATGTACATAATCTATCATGTATTCCCGTTGCAACAAACAACAGATTCTCAGGCCATACATAAAGTGGAACTTTTCAATCAAGAACTATTATTATCTCCAAATCTTTGAAAAAGGAACATTAAACAAAAAAAAAAAGAGAGAGAGAGAGAGGGAGGGAGGGAGGG
>JBCHJU010421366.1:0-13972 GCA_039654505.1 Plocamopherus imperialis
ATTATTATTATTATTATTATTATTATTATTATTATTATTATTATTATTACTATTACTATTATTATTATTATTATTATCAGCATCATTATAATTGCAATTATTATCCTTATTATTATTATCAATATTACTTGTATTATAATAGTCATTCTTAAAACCTGGATAATACCTGACCTACTTTGATAATAAACGTCGCATAAAACTAAAATTGCCGTGTGCATGGCACGCGTTGAGACGAAAAAGCAAAAGTTAGAGCAAAAACAAATAAAACAAAACAAAAGAAACAGAAAAACAACAACAAGGAACAAACAAACAAACAACAAATAATGCACTCTAACCTGCAAACCAAAGAGATAAAAGAGCAGGAGGGAGAACACTAAAAATATTGATAAGGCGACATGGTGAAGACAGATGGAGAAGGCTGGGTTGATAGAGCAGAAGACTGACAAACGTGGCACATACCATCAATAGAATTGGCGTGATGAATTTCCATAATAAGACAATGAGGTAAGGAGGTCTTTTCCCAATCATCATTTCAATGTCGTAACAAAATCGATCAGCGCCTGTGAAGTCAGAGTTCAAAAGCATGTTAATTTATTTATGGCTTGGAGATGAAGCATTGTGAACGGCTGCTAACTTTACATGGAACAATAAATGCCAGCTTATTGCACGAAACCGACCATTTTAATAAATCAAAATCGTCCCTTTAAATGCCCGGACTGACATGCGAAATGTCTGATAAATGCTCGTTTTTTTTTCCGTTTCTTTTTCCGTTTTTTTTTCTTTTTTCGCTCTTTGAAGACCATGAGCCAAATCATCAAAAATGAGCCTGATTTAAGTCTTTGACTACAATTGGCCCATTTGTCGGGATGAGACGAAACTGCTCATCCCCGGAAATATGGGTCAATCGTAGTCCAAGAGGTGAAGCGTGCTTGATTTGCGCTCATCTCGCTACATGTGGTCAACGAGTTTAAACGAGCTCATGCGGATATATCAGCTTTTGGTCCACGAGGAGTTCAAATGAGAAGTGCTACAAATACCCCGAACACAAAACAAAAAAATGTACCAGTGCCAGTAGCCAGCCTAGCCACAAAGCCATACGGCAGGTACTGGTGTGTACGCTTATGAGTCGTTAAGTATTTTAGCCCGCTACTCCACGGTCCCTTTGCGACAAAACCCATTTTGACTGAATATACCCCCCGCCCCCCTCCACCCCAAACGCACATTCAAACACACACACAAACACACACGCATAAAATAGGCAAAAAGAATAAATAGATAAACAAATACATCCAAACAAATGAATAAATAAAATAAAATGAAAAACTTAAAATACTATCAGCAAGTAGAACAATGTAATAAACAGGAAACATTAAGATTTTAGAGTTGATAAAGCAAAAAGAACACAGAGCTAGAAAAAAATAATCACCAATCAGAAGCAAAGCAATTAAATGGCCAAAAACTGTTGTAATCGGAAGCAATTAATGGCCAAAGAATATTGTAATTGGATGATTATGGAAAGTGGTCAGACCAGATGTGATCCTCAAACATCATGACGATGGAGATTTATGTGGAGAAGGAGGAGTAGGAGGTGGAATGGGAGGAGGTGAATATCGAGGTGGAGTGGGAGGACAGGTGAAGTGGGAGCAAGTGAATTCGGAGGCGGAGCGGGAGGATAGGTGGAGGAAGAGGAAGTGAATATGGAGGTGGAGTGGGACAATATGGATTTAAATAATGGTTTATTACTGCACGTCCGCTCCGCTGCCCGGTGTAAGAGGAGTTGGAGGTGAAAGAGGAAGAGAAGGTGAAGATTGCTGTGGAGGAGAAAAAGAAGAAGGAGAAGGAGAAATATTAACAAGAGATGATGAAAGCGAACGTCCTGCCGAGGCCCCGTATACATGAGAAACCAACTAAAATTCAAACTTGCGTAGGCCTAAGCAGTACTGGGCAGCACAATCTCCCATTCAAGATTTGTATCCTCCTTCTTTGTCTCCTCGCTGGGTCTCACACCCTTAGGTCTAGATTTATAAAAGGGGTACATGTACCTACATAATCATCCTCATTGACATGAGCCATGTTGAGGTTTAAATGGTGCTTTGGATCGCCTTTAGATCTAGGACGGATGACGAGGCATGAAGGCAACCGGTACTTGTACTTCTATTACTGATCCAGACCAAAGGTGTTACGAGGCAAACATGGGGTGTAGGGGGTGGGGTTATAATATTGAATGGGCGATTGTATTGCTAGGGCAATATATAGTTCAATATGAATGTAAACAAATAAACGTTTAATAAAAGCCCCTACTATAAAGACTGAAAGAAATCAGTAAATTTTCGGGTATAAACTTTTCGTCTGACGACAAATAACTATCAGGCAATAAAACGAAAGAAAGTACAATTAAAGAGCTAGAATATTTAAAAAAACAACGAATATTGAAGAAATCTATATCTTGAAAGAAAAACTTAGCTGTTAGAGACTGAAGATATCTTCGGTCTCCCTAGCTCCACAGGTTTTGAAGAAATGAAAGAAACGAAATGAATTTGATTGTTGTTTGTTGGCCAATGAAGGGTACAAACCCGAAAATTTACTGTTTTGTTTCGTCTTTATAAGGGAGGCTTTTTTTTATCAAACGTTATTTAGTTTACATCGCTAAGGCTTCCAAGTATTTACGCAAGGCTGAATTTAGTTGGGGTTTTTTTCCTCCATGCATAGGGCCCCAGAAAGCGGCCACCTACCGTAGATCCAAGCCACGATGACACACTGCAGGGCCGACTGTAGGAAGAGGGAGAAGGCCGCGATGTACCAGTCTATGAGCTGGAAGACGTAGGCCCCTCCCTGGACAAATGGACAATCGTATCGCCATTAAAAACATGTAGGTCAATGCTGTTTACAATAGATATTCTTGCATCTGTTGCCAATGCTCGTATATCACCCATCTTAAACGTACGCAATGACGTAAAGCACATTGATAAAACTCACTATCTCATTATCTCCATTAGGAAGGGGAACAATTCACAGCAATACTAAACGACGGCCAAAATACGTTAAAGGGAGGCAACTTTATCTTTTCAACATGGTAAATGTCATTAAATACATGTATTCTGTTACACAGTTGGCTAAAAGAGGGACAATAAAAATATTAAAAAAGAAATTAATAAAATAAGAAAATGAGAAAATACAAAGAAAAACAAAACAAAACCCATACCAAAACTAGTCCAGGGCTTAGGTCGGCGCCCAGGGACCGAATAGACTGGAATACAATCATATACGCGGACCCCGGTCCCAATAGACACTTCGGCAATGATGATGATGATGATGATGATAATGATGATGATAATGATGATGATGACGACGACGACGACAACAACAACAACCACAACAACAGCAACAACAACAAGAACAAGAACGATAATGATAATAATAATAACAATAACAGTAATATGTATAACAATAATAGCAACAATAATACAAATACAAATAATAATAATAATAATAATAACAGCAACAACAACAACAACAGCAGCAGCAACAACAGACAAAGGCATCAACGCAATAGACAGAGACAAAGACGCCAGTGAAAACAAACAAACAAACAAACAAACGAGGATGCTACATAATAAGGCAATCAAGCGATTGAGACGGGACCGCAGGTCGGTTAAACTGACATGACATCAATAATCAGTCACACACACAAATACACACACACACACATAGATACAGACAGAAAAAATAAGAGGTAGAGTGAGACAAAACAGACATACTGATTTCAGGACTCAGAGACAGAAGAATATACATGTATATTGTTACAGTCAAGTAAGGAAATTGGTGGTTCTCAGGGAATACCTGAAAATGCAGTCATTCCATAGCCGTATTTCCTGTTTTGATCGGTTATTTCCAGGAATGCCTAAAAGTTTTAGGAATTCTTGGAGAAGACTGAAAATGTCAGTCAGGTATTTCCTAGGAATGACTGCTATCGAAAAAAGAAAAACCAAGATGGCGGAATGAGATATGTAAAGTAAATGAGAGGTGTTGCATGCGGTAATTTATTCATCTTACTTATTAAAAATAAAATTGAAATAAAAAGCTGAAAATTAGATACCCTACCTATAAAATGTTCAATGGCTGGAGCTCATTTGTTTTCGCAGTTGACACTTTGGTGAGATCGACTATTATATTTGAATTTGCTTTGAAGCAGTTACGTCTGTTTGTTTGACATCACCTTTACAATGAAAGCCCCTTTCAAGATTCCATGTTTGGTAGCCAGATAGTGTGTAGTTATTGTAGTCACCTCTGTCCAAAATAACAGCCAGAATGCCTCGGGGGTCGCCACGGCCCCGATCAACAAGAGGAATAGGAATTGCAACATTGTCACCTTTCTGGTCTGGCGCGAGTTCTATTCTACTTCTTTTTACCATTCTTTCTGCTTGCTCAATTTGGAACTTCTTTTTACCATTCTTTCTGCTTGCTCGAGTTGGAACTTCTTTTTACCATTATTTCTGCTTGCTCATTTTGGAACTTCTTTTTACCATTCTTTCTTCTTGTTCATTTTGGAACTTCTTTTTACCATTCTTTCTGCTTGCTCGAGTTGGATTTCTTTTTACCATTCTTTCTGCTTGCTCGAGTTGGAACTTCTTTTTACCATTCTTTCTGCTTGCTCAATTTGGAACTTATTTTTACCATTCTCTCTGCTTGCTCAATTTGGAATTTCCTACTCTGCTCTCCATGGGAGACATTCTACATTAAATTATGTTGCAATTTTTGTCCTATAGTTTACTCAAGTTAGAACATTCTATAATGTATTTTTACCCGTCAAACGTAAGCAACTTGTAATTGATAATTTTTGTAAAATTGCTTAGATCCATGACCTAATTTGACTGAGCAAAATGTCCTTTTGGATAATACAGATGATTTTAATTTTAATTTGAATTTGAATATCTGAAAAGCCTCATGACAATCTAATGTCGAGTGTGGACGTCTGATTGAAAAAGGCAGAACAATAAATGAATAAATACAGAATTGTTCAGAGAATCTGCATAACAGCGGCAAGTCACTTTAATCGCTGTTGGGAAGGAAATTAATTGATTTCTAGGATTAAGTACAATGGAATACTTCATGAACTCTCTAAGTACTATGATCCGATTAATCGGACTTATAGCATGATTTAAATTTTTGACTAGAATTTGCTCAAACATCGAGATGAGCACGTCATGAGCACGATTTAAATCTTTGACTACAATTTGCTCCTGTATCGGGATGAGCTTATCCCGGTATGATATGGCATGTGCGTAATTTAACTCTTTGACTACAATTTTCCCCTTTTTGGGTTGAGCTCATCCCGGTATAAGATGGACAAATTGCAGTCAAGAATTGAATCGTGCTCATGCCATCCAAACCACTAGGAGCGTGTCCCTTGCCCCAGCCCGCCCATGATTAGGGGGCCGCCCCTGCTCGAGGCCTTACCCTGGCCGTGAAGACGAGACTGAACAGGGTCAAACCAGCCATGACCAGGACCGTGGTGCCAGTCCTCCATCGACGTAGAAGGCCTGGCGACACGTCAGCCAGGGTTGTGATGATGGTCTCCACGCCGGCAAACTGCAACGGGACAGGAGGAAGACAGGCTAGCACAGGAACAAGTCGTATGAGACGACGGGCTTAGTTATAGCACACAATGAAATAGGTCGGACACATTAGATCCAGACAAAGTCAATAGGCCCAATGGAGAATGATTACAAACACAGGGGGAAGATTTTTGGATAAACAAATTAGAAAGAAGAAAAAAAAATTGGACCCACTGAGACTTGAAAGCGGGACAGTGGCACCGAATCGCATCGCCTACTTGAACGCAATGACTAGATCTGTTTTAGAGTAGTACCGTCCGAAATACCGGTCTACCTTGTTCAAGAAGCTCCTTTTTCTTTAAAAAAAAAAAAAAAAAGAGTATTTGCTTGGTCGGTAGGAACGCTCTTCACTCCTGGACGAGGCGATTCGGTGCCACTGTCCTAGGTTAAAGCGGATCCAAAAAATATATCCTCTGTGTTCATAATCATTTTCTAGGGGGGGGGGCTATTGAAATTATCTGTTTGCAACGTTTCAAATATATTTCATTGTACTATAGGCATGGGCTATATCAAATGGATTGGCTATCACATGGTCATTTGTTTGGAAATATCTTCTCCCTTGAATTCACCTTTTCAAACAAGACACATAATTACGACCCAGTGTAGAGAGTGAGAAAATCCCCAAAGCAAACAAAACAAAACAAAACAACAACTATAGCAACAGCAAGAAAAAAAAGAGAAAAGAAAACAGAGAAGAAAAAGAAAGAGGACGGAAAAACAAAAATCAACGAAATATAGAAAAGAGAAATGACAACAAAGACAACAAAAACGAACAGCCAAAAAGACGAAAACAAACACAACAATAAAAAACAACAAAATACAAATAAAACAATTCAAAAACATTCTCAAAAACAAGCAAGCAAACGAACAACGAAAAAAGCCCATCCAAGAACGAAAAGATCAAACAAACCCAAAGCCAAACGAAACAGCTCAATACCAAAACCAATGCATATATTACCAGTGAATCCAGACCCAGCGTAAAGAGCATGAGGAAGAAGAGGAATCCCCACAGCTGGGGCACAGGCAGGTAAGAGATGGCTTCTGGGTAGACGATGAAGGCCAGTCCGGCACCGGAAGTAGCGAACTTGGTGATGGGAACTTTGGCCACGTGAGCCATGTGACCCAGGACGCTGAAGATGGCAAAGCCGCCAAAGATGCTGGTGCCCTCGCAAATCAACGACAACATGAGAGCGTCCCTGTGTCAGGAATAAAGAAATGATAAAAGTTAGTCCCGTGTCTGAACCAGACATTGCGGAAGTGTACTCTTAGTGGGACACTCGTCCTACGCCATCGACATTGTGTGGTAGGGTGGCGAGATCCTTTCCACGCCGCCTTACGTTTCGTTTTGTTCAAAGAGATTTAGCTTCCCATTACTGTTAGGTGGACAGAGCGGAGGCAAAAAAACAACCCCGGCACCACTGGTGATCGAACTCGAGAACTTCTGTTCGAGAGGCAAGCGCACTAACCACTGCGCCACCCAGGCCGCCATATTTAAGTGAGACCTTTTATATAGCGCATATGCACTTCATTATGCTATGTGCGCCTTACAAGGGTTCGCCGATAGACCTTTTCCATCCAATATCATTCTCAACTCGACGAGTATACAGAGGAGCAGATATTGTACAAGCGCGTCAATAAAGCGTGCTGATAAGATCTTTCACCGCCTCAAGTCGAGTACCCTTTTTACACCTGAGTGGGGTGAGAAAACATGTGTAAAAAGCTTTTTTCCAAGAACTCAACATCGCGCCCGTCATCGGGATTACTTCCTCAGGCCTACCTGAAACAGTCGTTATCAAACTTGTTGTAGCTGGCCATGGTGACGAGTCCACCCCAGCCTGGTCCCAGGGAGTAGAACACCTGGATGGCCGCTTCCACCCACGTCTGGAACACCAACAGTTTGCTGGCCGATACAAAAGTACAATCAAAAAAATGTAAAGTAACGAAACAAAATAGTGTGTTTGTGTTAAAACGTTGCATTGATATTCGAAATAGCGTCATAATGCGAGAGGGCTTACAATATTATGATGGTATTTTGTATTATTTTCAAACTGACTATTAAAATGTGTGTTGAATATTGAACGATGGAATGGTTGAATGTATGATTGACTGATATTGTGATAAATATACATGATAAAGTAGCAAGTTACAATAGATAAAATAACGAAAAGCATAATAATATTAGAGGCGACAAGGGAATATATCTACCGGTCGGAAGGCTGAGAAACGAAAGGTCATAAATCTGGTGAATAAATAAAAAATACGAAAAAAATGCAACAAAACAAAACAAAATAAAACAATACACAACATAAAGCTGACAATCTCTCTCCACCCCACCCCACAACGCCCCCCCCCCAAAAAAAAAACAAAACAAAACCCTGTTAAAAACCAAAAGCCAAAAAAGAAAACAAAACAAAAAACAAAACAAAACAAAACAAAACAATAAACACCCCCAAAAACCAAAACCCAAAGCAAAAACAAAAATACATGCACACAAAAAAAACAACAAAAACCAAACAAAACAAACCAAGCAAACCAAAATAATAACAACAACAACAACAACAAACCCCTTAAAAAACCATTGGCATGCATGGCGGCCAACCTTCCCTAAATGCCCCTCCCCCCCCCCCACCGGAAGTCCGGGTAGATGTAGAACAGTAGCCCGTCCCCGGAGCCTGGCAGTGTGCAGCCCATGATGAGGATGATGGCCAGGAGGATGTAGGGCAAGGTGGCTGTCAAGTACACTACCTGTAGGGGGGGGGGGGGCGGGGCAAATAAGTCAAGGTCATTGTAAACCCCTATGGGGGATATATTCTTAATATACATTTTGATTTTCCATTGATTGGGTTGCTGTTGGATGGATTTCTTTGTTTCTTCTAAATTATTTATTTTCTATTGCACATTTGAATTTTATTTGTTTCTTTATTTGACTTAGGGAGGGGGCTGTTGACTTGTTTTGTTTGGTTTTTATGCTTGCTTCTGCTAAGTGACTGGCTCGTGGTTAAAATTGTGGGGATCACCAACTTACAGATTTCCCCCACCTTAGGCATCTATTCAGAAAGTGATAGCTTTTATCTGTCACTGTTCGCTCCTAGCTCTGGCCTTACCAGCCGACAGGCCCTAACAGGACTACTTTTTTTTTCTTTTTTCATTTTCTTTCACTCTACTTTACCTTGCCATCGGCCTTACCAGCCGATATGCTCTAATAAGAGTACATTTTCTTTTCGTTTCTTTTTTTCTGTTCCTTTCACTCTACTTTTACCTTGCCACTGGTTAGAATGCCCCGGATGAGAGCTGCCAGAATGACCAGGTTGGACACAATCATGGCGGTGACAGTGTGCCAGGGGATTCCGTTCATCTCATCTGCGCTTGGGCTTAGTTCCAGTACGTTGTGCCTACAAGCAAGACAATCAAATTAATATCGATAATGATGATCATCTTTGGACATACATGAAGTGTCAACCAATAAAAGTCTTACAGGGTATAAATACTACGGTGTCCTCGCAACACAATTTGCCATTCCAGATTTTTATCTAGATTGTTTGTGTCCTCACACATTGGGTTATGATTAATAAAATAATGTCATTTCTAATCATACTAGATCTAGATCTTTCATTATAGAAAATCAATGAATCTCTTTTATTATTCTAGACATCTATAACAAAAGGTGTTGAAAGACAAAGATGAAAGATAGAAGTGTTGAAAGGAATATTGTGTTGCAAAGAGATTTGCAAAGAGTACGTCTCTTATCAGTTGAAACTTCATGTATACGGCTAAAGTACACTTACGAAAATAAGAGACATTATTACTCACAAGCTCCGACAACACAAATAAAACGCTCGGCACGTTTGCGAACAAACCCAGAAAGGTACGGGAGAAGTCCCCCCCCCCCCTTCCCCCACTGCCATTAAACTGCTTTAGGATACAATTCAACATGTATCGGGTGCCCAAAAGAAAAAAAAAAGAGAAAAAAAAGAAAAAAAACGGAAGAATATATATATATAATATATAATATTACATATATATTATATATATATATATATTAATTATAAGGTGGGCTAAAAAATGGAGTAGGGCTTTGGATGGCCACAAAATGTAAACTAGATAACAAACATTATTACAAATTCGCACAATAAAGTAAAGTAACAGTCCTATTTTTCATTGCATACCAAATTTCACAAGAATCCATTGAGTGCATTTTAAACAATCTGCATTTAATTAAAAGTGGTTTGAGAAATAAATATCGAAAAAAAATTGTCAAATTTCTTACTGTTTTCTGTTAATTACGAAAGATAATGTCGCTATTACGATTTTATCTTAAAGGCTTCAAAACAGAGATCTAGAGATCTAGATATATACCCACCCGATATATATATATATATATATTATATATATTATATAAATATATATATTATAATTATATAAATATACATATATATATATAAATATATAACGTCTCCAACTTTGAAAGCTCACTTTGTCATTGTCGCTGACTAAATTATAATATGCTTTGGCACATTAAGACACACATTAATTGTCTATAATGTGTGAAAGTATGAACCTGATTGATTCAAAAGATATACAGTAGACGGATGTCAAAGTGCACGATTTCACGGAAATAGGATATCCAAAGCTTCACAGAAAAACTCTAATGACATTAGAAAATGAGTTGAATTTGCGATCAAGCTCCCCCACAGATGTTCTTCTAACGTTAAATGAAAATCATATTATCATACTATACAAAAAATGCACTAGGCATTTTCCATCAAACGAATCTCGTCTGCTAGATTTATCATGTATAACCCTGCCAATCAAGACGAGAAACCACCTTTCTATTGTTGATCACTTCTAACACTGTTTTAAGTACCGGTATCTGAGTTCTAAATTGTTGTTGTAGGCTTGTTCTACGAATAACAGTATTTGCAAATATCCTGATCTAGATCTAAACTACTCAAGATCGATCTGTTTCTAGAACTAGACTTTCCTGCATTGATTCTCAAGCCGGTATTCAACAGAACAAACACTTTGTGGATATGCACATACATACGAAATGTTAGGGAAATCGAATGGGGGCAAAAGGGAAGCTGTCTCATATTGTGTCAACATTGGTATGCTTGAATAAATCCATATTGTACGGGGTCTGTCGCATCTGTCTTTATGAAAGCTTCTATTTCTTCCTGTTTTGAATTAGACGTTGATGCATATACTAGTATGATCTTTAAATTTTTGTGAGCTCGTTTTATTTTTATGCTCATAAGTCTTCTACTTATAGGGTTGTACACTGGAATCGATCCTACTTTATCCTTGCTGATCCAAAAGCTTACACCTCCTTGACCTGGCTTCTCATTTCCAGAAAAATACATCTTTCCGCCACTGTCTGTGTTGAAATGTCCCTTCTTGTCCCATCGGTGTTCTGATTTTCCAAGTATCTCAATTGTGTTTCGTGTTAATTCTTCGATTACTATACTATAAAAAGTTATTTATCATACTCCTGACACTTCAGACGCCTATTCTAAAATTACTTTTGAGTTGACGACTAAAATGATTTGATTATTTTCTTGCACTACCTCAATTATGTATGAAGGTTAGTGTCTCTGCAATCAAAATGGCCCTATTTGTCCTAAGATTTCTTTGACTCTAAAGTGTTAGATCTAATTCTGTTTCAGTTTGCCTTCTTACTCTTTTTTTTTCTGTCGTCATTCTGCGATCCACGTCCCGGTTCTAAACTTTGTTTGGCTACAATTTCATTTGGCTTGCTTTTGTCAAAGTCATGGGTCTTATTGCGTGTTGGGTTTATGACAAAACTTTTCGCCACTACCTTGCCATTGCCTGCTGGCTAATTGTGTGTGTTCTTACGTAGTTCATCGCTTCAGCCCTAGGGGTTTGTCAATGTAATTGGAATACATGTAGTTGTTCATTTCATTAACTGATATCATAAACCGATCCCAAAGCGCTTCTTTTTAAGAAGAACACGCACGCATAATAATATTATATATTATATTGCGGCACACACACAAACACACACACACACACACACGCGCACGCACACATACCCAGACTCACAAAACAATAATGCTGACAGTATTAAGGTGATGTTTCTTTCTTCTTCACGGTAGATTAGAAAAAAATGCGGGGAACGCTTAATTTGAGTAAAAAGAAAGTAATAAATACATAAAAAAAGGAAAACAGAAAGAAACAGACTCGCTATCCATTCAAATACTGTTGATTGTTGGACGTCGGTCAGAAGGACTCACAATTTCAAGGGTTAGTGTAACACGGGCAGGGAGAGTAACGGTCCTCTATTTACCCCAGACTTCGTCACAAACTACTTACAGCCAGAATTCCTCCGTGGAATAAACAACAGTTCTATTCGCCTCATCAACAATAGTGCTCTTTGCATATTCTGTTGATGACTGGAAAATTGCTGAATCATTCCCTGCAAAAACGGTAACCGTGGCAGCTGCAGTCCGAAGAAGTGTCTCCGTGGCGTCTGTTGAATTCGGGTGTGCCAGGTTGGAGAACCGGAAGCCATCGGGTGACACACACTTGTCCGTGTTCCACCACTGACCACACTGCGTCCAGGGCAGGGTCGACTTGAATGAGTTGACCATGTAGATGAGGCACCAGGCGATGATCACAGAGAAGTACCAGCTCAACAGGAAGCATATGATGTTCATGGAAATACCTATACCTAAAGTGAACAGGGGCACAACCAGTGTTAAATGCATTAGTTTATTGAAGTTTGAAATACGGTGTTTGATTAATAAGGGTTAAGTGCATTACAGTTTTTTTTTTTACTTTAGCACATATAAAAGGACCATCCAACCCAATCCAATACAAAGTAATGAATTGTACCACAAGGTATTTCTCGTCTTCGTTCTTTATCTTCAAAATAGCTGACAAGTTCTGTTAGCTGAGTAATCCTATCAATGCGCCTTAAGTAATTCTTTCTAGTATATTGATTTCACTGTCCTGCATTTGAGTTTCTGGTTGAAATCGTACGTGTCTTTACTGTAATTTACAGTCCAACAAGTATTTCTTGTCCTTGCTGGAACAGAGAGATTAGGATTAGGAATATGTGAAACGAGGCATGCGTGAAACGAGGAAAACATGAAACAAGGAATACGTGAAACGAGGAATACGTGAAAGTATATGAAAATATCGCCCTTGGTTTGAGACATTGGACTTCGGATGGGGTCCGTGAGGGCGAGGAATACGAGCACGAGGAATGGGTGTTAGACTAATATTGGATGGAAATGTATTCCACAGTCTAAATGTATTAGGGAAATAACAATGCCAATTTCTAATGACTTTCTATATTTGAAGAAGGCAGTGTACGTGTTTGAGCACCGCATCTTGCGTGACTATATATCATATTGAGTTAATCTAGTGGTTAAACAGTTTTATACAGTTTTCAATCTTTTGACATTTGGCCTCGAACAAACACGTTTTATCTCGTTTGCAAAGCTTGGTTTCGTTCTGTACTTTGTTATATGTGTTTTTCCCCAGCTCTGTTTTTAGTAGTTTTAATTGTTTTCTTTGGTCTATCCATTTATTTTATAGCGATGCCAACCTTTGCATTAAAGTCCCCGGTTACCAAAATTATGTCCGTTTTGCCTGTATTGTTTATCTCCAATTTTCCTCGTATTCCTCGCTTCGCGTATTCCATAAATTGCCTTAGAAAGCTTGGTTCCTTTCTTTCTGGCTCTTTGTTCTTTGAGCATCATCCATTGCATTCATTTCATGTTTAATTTTGTGTTAGGCTACCTGGTGTTTAGTTATCTATTTTAATCACGTTCATTCATGGCACAGAGTTTGTGGGATTTTCATGTGTTTCTAATAAAACAGAAACGTGAGTAGATGTAAGCCAACGACCACGTACACAAGTAACGCTAGCACAGACAGATCTTCATGGAAACATTGGTGTTGACATGTGTCTAGTTCAGTCCTACATTTTACCTCTAGTCATCATCCGATCTGATAAACAATGATCCGGAAATTGTCTCTGACCGTATCATCCCTTCCTACATTGGTCACTGATGTTCCAAACCATTCCTTGATGTTGTCTTCCCATCGTTTTGTTGGTCTATTTCTCTTTGTTCTGTCCTCTAATTGTGTGTACAAAACGTGCATTTCCAAACTGTTTTGTCCTTAAAGGTGAACGAAATATTTCAATTTTAATGGGGTTTTTTTTTCTTATTATTAGTCCTTTGGTCCATTGTGTGGGAACTGTTTCTTTCTCCCAGACAAGGTCAAATGTCCGATCGACTTCTCTGCTGGTTATTTCAAGATCTGCTTTTAACATTTCTGCTGAAATTTGGTCTGCTCCAGGTGCTTTTCCATTCTTGAGGTTCTTCACT
>JBCHJU010421477.1:0-13969 GCA_039654505.1 Plocamopherus imperialis
AAAAAAAAAAAAAAAAAAAAAAAAAAAAAAAAAAAAAAAAAAAAAAAAAAAAAAAAAAAAAAAAAAAAAAAAAGAAGGAAAAAAAAACAACAACTCACACACCTAAATATCCAACAGGAAAACAAAAAATGACAAAACCACACATTTCAAATATAACATGTTGCATATGACAACTTAAATTGGATCTAAGAAGATAAATACCAAGTTTAGAACTACTACACAAAAGAAAAGAAAAAAAGGGTTGAGCATCCATTGTTTACTGTAAAAATATACATGCACTTTGAACTCATTGAAGACAGAAGATAGTGGGTCTCGCTGAAACGCCTGTTTTTTGGGGGGTCTTTTTTTTTTTTTTTTTTTTTACCTTTTTTCAATAAGATGTAACTTTTTTATCAGTGATAATAAAGACAAGTTTCTTTTGCATGTTCTATATTTTCACAATGGATAAAAATTGGTTTCAGACTTTCTTTTTTTTTCCTTCTTCGCAGAAGCCGTGTTGAATGAAGCTGTGTTCGGCCTTGGTTGATGTGACGAAATTAGATCCATAAAACAAAGAAACCCTGGGTGTGTAAGGAGGGTGAATAATAAAACAAAAATAACATGTTCCAATGATGGTTACGTTACGTACCACAGTACCCCCATAGGGATTCTGATTGAAATACATTTGTACTGGCATTTAAACAATGTCGGCCATATGTGGCCAATGCGTCTCCTGCAGACAGCGGTACTGTCGGCCATTTAAGGCCAGCGTGTCATGAAAGAGTTAAAATTACAAGCCTAATCAAAGTAAGGTTGTACATTCTTCCTTATTTCAGAACTCCATAATAACTCTGATGAAGGGATGGCTGTGGTTTGTTTTGAGGCACCTGTCTCTTGAAAAACAGCAATATAATGATTTGTTTTATCCTTCAATTTCACCAAAGTTAAAAGGTAATTCTCAAAAATGTGATAATGACAGCATAAGCGAAGAAACTTGAAAACAGATGAAAGTTAAAGCAGAAATCTCAAGATATCATTTTCAGAAGCATAAATATGTATAGTCAATATTGAATCACAAACATTGTGAGGCATTAGACTTCAGACAGAATTAAACTTTCCAATGGAGCATGTCTAGTCAGTAGAGGATAAATGCAAAAGGAACCAAAATTTATTTATAAATGGGGGCTTTCTTACAAATATAGACAGGTAATACATTTCAGAGCCAGAATGTGTGAAATATCTTTTAATTTGTACTAAACCCATCACAAATCAAAACATTTAATTTAAGTATGAGCCATTTCAAAGAGGGCTTAAGTTTTCAGTAAATTAGAACATGAATCATAAATGAGTAATTGCTCCCAAGAAAGTATGTCCTGATAAACAGTACTACATGCAATAGTCCCAAAATCCTGACTTTTCCAAAAAAAAAAAAAATACAAATAGCATCATGCACATTCACTTCATTTAAAAGTATATATCTTACTTTATCAATGACCCATATAAATATTATTTGAAATATTTGATTTAAAAAAATGTGTCTAAATAAAAAGGCTACAGTACCTATGAAAATAGAGTATGGTTTTACAGGAAGCCCTGAGTTATTCTTTATTAGCTTATTTAAGTGGGAAACTTCTCACGAGTGATCTACACAATTGCTAAGACGGAGTAACTATCATTATCTAAAGTTGGAAGGATATCTAATGAAATCAGTTCATAATGACCAAGGGAGAGTCGAGAGCGTGGGGAAAAAAAAAATTAAAAACAACACAAAAAACAACAAAACTTGCATCAAGCTCTTGGATGACATTTTCTCTAATTATTGGGCACAACATAAAAAATGTGAAAATATGCATAAAAGAACATAACACATTCTTCATCTATTCAAATAATAAAACAGTTCACCTGTAGGTGTGAGATGAATCCAATGAAACATAGCTTGATGTGGGCTACCTCAAAATTTATGTTCACTACCGATACTTATAAAACTACTGAAATTATGAAAATGTAATATTTTCTAATACATGGTAAACAGAATGACTAGATAGCATATAAGAGGACAACTAAATGATTATATCAAAGTCAAGAATAAATTAAAAAAAACATGTTTAGTATAAAACTCCCAAAATTAAAACAAGAATGAAATGCTGAATAAAAGCAATTCAAATGAAATAAACATATCCTTTTACCAAATCATTCCTCATCCCTAAGAGAGAAAAAAGTATCAACCACAATTACAGTTACTCTTTATGTCTCGTTAAAAAAACAAACATGACAAGATAAAAAAAAAACAAAAAAAAAAACAAAAAAAAAACAAACCCCAACACATACACACACACACAAAACACTTGACTCAAAATAAAACAGAAAGTTACCTCTTTCATTTCATATTCAGTATGCTCTGTCAGAGCAGGATCTGGCAAAGAGTCTGAGTTTTCTATGTAAAAGCTATTTAATTAATACAAGCAACTCTGCCTAAGAGTAAGAGCGTGGTTGAGATGGTTTACTTAGTTTACACACTTTAATTCCTGTTTCTAGCAGGCAAGTTTTTGCCCAACTAGTCCCAGAACTGTGCTGATCATTTGTAAAAATTGGCACCGCCCCCAGGCTTTCCCCCATCACAAACGGAGCTACAGTACATTTAGCTTTTCATTTGCTTTAATATGGGTTATCTTCCTTGAGATCTGCCAACAGTTAAGAGAGAAATTTATAAACTTACACAAGGGCATGCTCTCAGGCAGTATACTGTAGTAGTATTAGTAATGACATACTAAGCACCAATATGGATGGGCCAATAATTAATCCTCTGTAACTTTATTCTTGTTTACCAGAATGATATCGTTCAAACATCATTTTAAAGGCAAGTAAATTTTTTGGCCTGACATCTGAATTTGAAGGAGATGCCTAAAAGCTCTTAAAGTGTTAAAAGTAAACAAAAAATAAGCAAAACTATCTTGAGTGCAAAACTGTTAATTATGTATGCAGATCTGTTATAAATCTACTTATATTACTAATGAATCAATATGGATGGGCCATTATTATCCCTCTATAACTTTATCGAAGTGTTATTATGTGAAGGATGCATGCGCAGTTTGTTCTTTTAACTGTTCATCACAACAAACACACACAATATAGATCTTAGATCTAGATGAGTTCTATACCAATGAACAAGGTGAGAAACAGGGTTAAGCTAGATCTTAGTATGATCTAGACTCAAATTCAACGAGAGGGAGAGACTAAGAGGAGCTAAAATAACAACTGCACATGCGCCATTCGGGTGTACAATAACGTGTCCTAACTAAACTAACTTTATACTTCTTGATCAGAATGATTATCATTCGTTACTTTGTCTTGTTTTGCTGTCCACCCTTTATTGTATGATTCTTCACATCAACATTGTTAAAAAAAATTTCTTTGTAATCAATGGATTTGCTTAACAAGAATAAATTAAGGAAATGATTGTTACATTCATTCATTGACTGTGTCAATGTAGCACTATGGCGTTGGATAATAGTCATGTATTGTTCTCAAAAAGGCATCTGAATTTCAGTCATGTTGTTTCATTGCAAATTCACCTAATTTATCTCTAAAGTGTCTAATAGTAATGGGAGATACAGTCGACATTGATTTCAGCGAGCTCGGACTCAACAAGAGCTCGTATCCAAAATGGTACTTTTTAATTCTTGTTTTATTCCTTATAAACTGTTAGAAAAATAAATCGGATCGAACGAGCACAAAAAAGTAAATCCCGGTTCTAACGAGCACAACTAGCGCTGGTTTCAATCAGCCATCACTTTATACTTACACCCCCTTTCTTTATTTGGGTTCGCATCACTGCCTGGAGCTAAAAACAGGTGGCCAATCGTTCGTCGCCAACAGACATGTACATGCACATCCAGCCCTAACACTAAAACAACAAGCCTACTATTACTGTTCATTTATCAATCACATAGACCCCCTTGCATTCAAGGACACCTTGGATCCAAAGAGAATAACCAGTCAGTCCAACCGACCTCGTTCAAACAGGGGTCCATGGATATCCAATTAAACTGCAAGCCAATACAAAGTTGTAAAGTGTTGTCATGCTATAAAATCTAAATATTTCCTTGTCACATTCGGTCTTGCACTTTCTTGTTGAAATACTTAATGAGGACTTTGGTGATGTTAGAAAAAGGGACAGCATATCACTTTCTGGAAACTTTTGCTTTCATGCAACAGTCACTACTTTTAACTATGACTTACTGATTTGACACAAGCGATAACTACCAACATATCCATATTGGCGCTCAGACCACCATGTTTTAATATCATTGCTGTTGAACAAAACAGCTTCTTAAAAAAGGTCATCATGGAACATTTTAAATTTCCCTACCAAATTTACATGAAATGTAGTTGTGTGAATTTAAAAAATACTGTCAAAGGTCATTCTACATTACATGCAAATATTTTTATATATACAACGAGAGAAAAGTATTTTTAAATTTTCATAATTTCTCTGAAAAAATTGCTATGGTTTGATTGAAAGACATTTTGTGATGACAAGATAATCACATGAATTAAATGAAAAAAAAATATTATCAGTTATGGCGCGATGAAATTTATTTAAAAAAAAAAAAAAAAGAAAGGAAAAAAAAAAGAAAGAAAGAAATGGTGGGGAGGGGAGGGGAATGCGAGGGGGGAAAAAAGTCTAGCACCAAAGGATGATTCAGACTCGGCCTAGAAAATAAGAGAATAAATAGGTCAGCAACAAGGAACACTATATATAGATACACACACACACACACACACACACACACACACACACACAAAGTATTATTATTATCTAGGAAAAACGTGATGGACATTTGGGAAAACTATGGATATATTTCTAACAACTCACCAGATTTTGTAACACACAGATGAAAATGCATGGAGCATTGTTAAGTAAGCTCCATTTGAGTTTTACTTATCAAAAGCATTGAAGTGGTCATTTCATATAAGCCACAGAAAGGTAGACAGACACGATACAATAACATAAATAAACAATCTATGACACAACATCAATAAAATTATTAGTAATGCAATTCAGCACTAAAATATTATAAAAAAAAAAAAAAATTAAAAAAAATTCTCAATGCTCTAAATGTATGCACAAAAAAGGAGTGGGTTGAGTGTGAGTGGGCTTTAAAAAGAGGAAATCGTGCAAAATCTGAAAATAAGTCCATCGAAGGAACTTGAAAATGGACATCACTACAAAAACATTTTATAGATTCAGAAAATGCTTTCATACTTGAATGGAACATTACCAACCACCACACAATATACAAAACAAATAGAAGAAATGATATCACATTTGCTGCCAACTCAATAGAGATGCTGGAAGAATGACAAGTACTTGTCTTCTTGTAATAATTCAAACTTCATTCTTGTATCTACTATATGAATTTAATTAAATTCATGAATCTGGGGGTCGAATCATAGGTCAAACATTGATGGATTATGGCCTATGGTGGAGATAATGATGATTCTTATTCCTCAAGACTGAAGATAGAAATCTAGAAAAGGGTCAACTAAAACAAATCACATCTGTGATGCTAGATGTGTGATAAGTGAATAAACAAAAAAAAACAAACAACAAAAAAACCCAAACCCGAACTGATTCAAATGTAAACTCAAATGTAGACAAAATTATTGTCATTCAAGAGTGCCACATTTCTTTTTAAATTATTCAACAAAAGACAGCTCGAACTTTAAAATAAAAGAAAATATTGAGACAACAATGATTTAAGCTTAGAAGAATGTCCAAAAAAATCTTTAAAAAATAGGCCACTTCACTACACAAATGAATCCATAGAAAAGAGAATTAATCTTACAAAAAAAGATATTGCCCCGTTATAAGAAACTTCATTCAGACATGACAACGCATCTCATAATCATAATTGTATTTCTATGAAAATGAGGTAACATTCAAAATCAAAAGATGCAAATGCAAATTTGCTATAAATTTACTATGCAATGCCTCTTACTTTAACATCATTTGCTAATTGCCATAGTCAATACCTAAAATTAAAAAAAAAGACCAACAAAAAACTCAAGGATTACGAAAGTCCACTTTTTAGCATGTGAACCAATCAAACAGGTAAGCGTTGACATCTAAGATCAATGTGATGTTTCTTAGCATTGCTACATGAGCTATCAGGCTAAGTGACAAAAGAGGCTGGCCAACTGAGTCATGATTTCAAAACTACACAAAAGACACTCAGTTTTAGCCTTTTTCAAAAAAATGTGTCCAGTTGAGTGCATCCTTGTGTTTAATCTGTTATCTTTGGAAACAAAAAAATATCACATGCTTGCAGTTATTGAAACATACCAAACTTATGCCAATGTTTATGTCAATATAATGGCGAATTGCAGAAATATTGACGATCAAAGATTATAGTGTTTTTTTCTTTCAGGGGACAAACGATATGCAAAAACACACAGAAATATTGACATATCCGCGAGTCAAAAACACACAACATAATTTGAAGCCATATACCACAACAACTGATGTTTCCTTTAACATTTCTCCAAAGCAAAAGACATAGTATAAATCAAAGATGGAAAGGTTTCACACACAAATACAAAAGATATACAGTCCAGTCCATATATAACAGCACAGGCTATAACGGCACTTTCCCGAAGTACTGTTTTTTCTTCTATTAAACGAAAGTAAAATAATTCTGATATAACGGCACCCATGAGCTTTATTTCGATTATAACGGCACTGCAGGCAAGTGGAGCTGCTAACAATACAGGCAATTAACAATTACAAATTGTTAGTCCCACGCTCAGAAGCCAACAAAAATGCCTCTCAAGTCCGTCAAGTGTGTTGCGTGCAATCATCACACTGATACTGGTCCGTATAACCTTACCAGCACTCCCGTTCTCTTCTTCCGTCCCCTTTCCCCATTACCACCCGCACCAACTGAGCACCTGCCTCAGTAGGCTTCGGTACATCTGAATACAGTTTACAATGGAGCTCAGTTATAATGGCACTCGAATATAACGGCACTAAAATAAGGGTCCCGTTTGTGCCATTATATCCGAGTTTTTTTTTCAGCTCAGGGTGGTATCACACATCCTCTCTGATCTAAAATTAGAAGGGCAGATAGAACACACAAAAAAATGTCTGAACAGAATTCTGTCATGGACAATGTAAGTGCTCTCTCTGCAAAGAGGAGAGCACCATCTGCCGGCAAGATTGACACTCAAAGCAAAAATTTAGCTTTGAGGCCTCCACAAACTTCAGGTAAGTTTCTCTTATCATCATCATCATCATCACCTTCATCATTATCACACATGTAGCAAATGAAATGCACATCAAACTGTTTTGAACGTATTCTGTTTGTCTTAAAAAGAAACAAAGCAACGAGATGTATCATCCATGTATTGTTATTTAAAGAAAATTTTCCTATGCCAGCAAATGTCACTTTTATCACTAGCTCACCAAAATTTTCACTTATTCAACCCTTAGCCTGAATAAATCTGAAACTGATTTGCTGCTTAAGAGAAAAAACTGAACAGCTTAACAGTGTATGCAGTATGAGAATTCAGGTATTCCTAAGTACATCCATGATATCAAAGCTTGTTCAAGAACATAATTGAAGTTAAAGGTCCACATATCAAATCTCTCAAGTCTCTATATATGCACAGAAGAGAATTCAGATGTTTGATCTACCAACCATCGAATTTTAATGCACTTACAAAAAAAAAGTATCTAGCGTTTATGTTTAACCACAGAAAATGGCAGTTTATTGAAATAGTTTAGTTCATCTCTTTTAAGCTTTCTATTCAATACAAGTTGTACAAGGCTGGTCCTTGTGCAAAACTGAAGGAAAAAATATGATAAAACAAAACAAACGGGTTCATACAAAAACTCACATAACATCGCCTAATCTCACCAATGCCTACACCTAAAACATCACCTACTCCCCACCAAAAAACAAACGACAAAAAAAAAAAAATTCAACCCCCAAACTAAAAAATAAAGAAAAAAATCAAATCGGAAGACATTTCGAACCAGATTTCCTCCTCATGGGGAGAAAATAATATTAAAATCCATTGAGACAGTTTAAATTTTCATCATTATTGTTATCCATATCATTGCATATCAAACTTCAATATGATTATTTTAACATTTAAAGACAGCAGTAATTATTCTTTCTTCAGTGACCCTCATTATGATGACAGGGTAGAAGAATTAAATATTCTTACAAAGGTGGGACAAGTGTGCACTTGCATAAAAAAAAAAATTAGCATCCAAGCTAGTATGTTGAGACAAAATGTATCTACATGTACATATACAGTTTTGGTCCATTTCATTGGAATTCTTCGCTCACTGGGTACAGTTTGCAAAATCAATTTTGGAGTCTGTGTTATATTTAGTAATACAGTAGTTAGGGGAGCCTACTAGTCCTCCAGCTAATAGTCCGTTCCACCTAATAATCTGCTTTTTGGACGAAACGTTATTTTTTGCTATATAAATAACCCCTCTAATGCTGCTCGGAAATATGGAGTTTCGGCTAGTAGTAATAGTCCGCTTTTATCGAGACACACTAGATCTACCAAAAACATTTACCCCATTTTATGAATGGTCCATTTCGCTAACTGTCTATTCCAGCTAATAGACAGTTTTTGCTGCTTCAAATGGACCGGACTAATAGGCGGTAACTACTGTATTAACATGAACTCCTAAAATAAAATTAATAAGTAGGATAAGAATTGTAACCCACTTAATAGGAACAGAAAAAGGGCTGGGGGTGGGAAGAGAGAATTGTGAATGCAAAATCCAAGGATTCTTTAAATTTCAACTGGTAACATGAAAACGCACGCCACACAAACACAATTTATAAAATAAGATATAACGCAAAGATGCAATAAACCACAGTAAACTAAATCATTCGCCACTTTGATAAGTCCAACATACACTGTTGCTGTTATAATTAAATTAAAGGAACAAATTTTGACAAAATTCAAGAAACGGTTTGCATCTCATTTTGTCAGAAATCATGTCTAAAATTAAAACAACTTTAGGAGATTGTCCTACATACTGTACCATAAAACATGTAAACAAATTTGAAATACATCTTCTGTGATGGTGCTCTATCGATCCTTGCTGGTGAGTCGATCAATAAGTTCTTGCAATGGTACAAGTTCCTTTCTGTCTATAAGATTGAATTCTTGAACAAAGAAAATGAAGTGCTTGAAACTCGTGTTAAGATGAGCTTCTTCACTCAGCTGTACAACTTCCTTGAAATGCTGGTGATATATGTGTGCATAAACTCGAAACAGGCGTTTGAGGATTGTCTTGGCTATGGATAAGAAGTTTTTGGGAAAAGGCACTCCTGAAAAAAAATTATCAGGTAAACAACAATTCTTATCTTGGGAGTAGCATAAAAATGAAAAAGATGTAATGTTGCGTGGAATTATGATTCAATTTAACTTAATAGCTTCACGATAGTAGTATTCTTCTAAATCCAGTCAATGTCACACAAAGAAAAGTCTTTGAAAGCAGCAAGTACTTTCAAATAGGTAAAACATGGTAAGGAAATAACCATAATTAAATTACCTTCTTCACCACATAAACTCAACACTAAAACTAAAAGGGACTTATCTTACATTGATTGAAAGCTGAGTACTTCCTCTCATCCTTAACATTCTTATAAAAGATTTCTAGCAATGATCATTGAGCGAACAACACTGTTTGCTACCACTACGCTTGTCCAAAACACCCAGACCCGTAGAGCGAGAATTGCTTCGGCTTCCGTAGTCTGATGGACATCGAGCATGCCATGCATTTTCTATATCAGCAGAACATGTCACTGAATGCATTGAAGTTCTTCAAAGTTATGGCATCAAAAATTTTCTCTTTCACCATTCTTATGTTACTCAAGGTCCCAGTTGTCACTTCAGTCTTGACAGACCGGGTAGACAACTATAAATAGATTCAATTAAACTTAGACATGGATTAAGTGAATGGGTCAAAGGTAAGGGACACAGCCTTGTGGAGCATGCTTGACTCAAGTCTCAGCCTCAGCACAGTTGCTCTGTCCCTTACAAGACATTAGCTGCTACTTAGCGCTGACAGATAGCGGAACCAGAGCTGCTCCTTTTTCAAAATTCCTAATAAAAAAAAAATGATAAAAAAATTCCTTAAAGTAATAACATCCTATCGCGACATCGTTGTAACACAACAGCCAATATGCTACATGTATCATACTAGTAGACTAGGAGCTAATGTCATAGATATGCAATTTTTTGTAGGACGTTCATAAAATTTTAATCCAAAAACATAAGGATGTGATAATACTACCTATGCAATTTTACGTGGGCATATTTTAAAATCCCAACATAGAGTGTTTAATTTACAAAAATTCAAATCCTTATTTGAGCACTATTAAACAGGGCGAAACAAAAGATTGCACATTTTTAATCAACCACATAGGCTACTTTCTTCCTTGCGATGCAGCAGCTTCAAATCTGGATAGGCCTATGTATAAACAAATCGATAAGAAAATCTAGATCTAGATTAGATCATCTTCATTCTATCTAGATCTAGATCTATAGATTTCCGATTTTATTTAGAATCCGTATCTGGAATCTAGATATAGATCTAGATCTGATTTAGGTCTCTAGATCTAGAGTTGGATTCAAGATACACCTCCTTCAATCTGCTCAGTATGTTAGTGATTTCCGTGGCCGAATGATTAGTTTAGGCCTACCAGTACCAGCACTGAAGCAAGATTGGGTGGTCAAGGTTTGATTCTCGGTTGCACCGCTTTTTTTTTTTTTTTTTTTCAAATTTGCTATTTTAATTGCCGGGATGCTAAGTGGCTGTGACAGAATTTAATTTTTCAAAAGTCAGTGATTAATGTAATGGCCTAAATAGAGGCTTTACTTTATGTCACAACAAAACAAATAAAAGTCACGCGCCAACATTAAAATAAGTTTGAACTCATTAACTACCATTATCATCCCACAAGTGTGATCACGTTTAAAGAACATGATAGTAAAATGGTCGCAGATGTGCCATAATAACATTGCTGTATCTTAACTGTAAAAAGACTGCGTATAAATGAGGCTGAAATGGATATTCGCTGGGCTTATCGCTCTGCTTTCATTTGATACACACAAAATGAACACAGGCCTGCTTCCAAGCCTTCTCACCAATACACAAAAATAAGAAGAAAAAAAATCAATCTATATCGCCCATCCACACCCCAAAACCAGGGGCGGATTTACCCTTTTTTGCTTGGGGGGCACTTTGTTTTGATGATTTCAAACAAAGTGCAATTATAAAGAGGATAACAAATATTTAAGATGGTGCCACACATATTTTAACGTACACATGTATTTATCTTTATCTATAATGGAATCGAGCTCGTTTAGAAAGATTAGCTAGAGCTAATCGTTAATGATGCAACTCTATTTATGACTCTCCGGTTTAAATCAGTGCCCTTAATCTTAAAATTAAAATGCCATCGCCTCCAAACAATAAACAATAAAAATCAAATGATGCCTTTTTTCAACGCTACTTGTCAATAATTTATAACGTTATCATAAACAGCCGGGTTAAAATTTCTTTCCACCGTACCATCGTACCATAGACAGTTATAGTACAACTGATCGGCCTTTTTTCTGTTCTACTTTTGATATTTAAATATTTTTAATGTATCTCGAAATTGACATGTTTAAGCCCCCAATCCAAAAGTTACTATGATATGATTCGATTTTGTTCCATTAAATGTGAATTTCAAGGAAAAAATGAAATTAAAAACCGTTGAAGGCATTTCTGAATCAAATAATTTCAAAAGTTTGGCCGATCTCATGCAATCTGGCAAACGCTGGGACATGTCCCCCCTGCATCGGAACTGCATCCTTTTCAAAGCCATCTAAATACTCGGCAACGTAGGCCATGGTGCCTACCATAATTTCCTAGACTTATAGAGAAGGCAAGGGGGACAGTTGGAAATTTGTCCGAGATCCAGCCCGCCCTCTCTCAATCTTGTTGACGGCTGAGCGAGCCGCGTGGTGGCTGTGCGTGTGACTAGACGTGTACGGGCATAGTCCTAGCCTAGATCTAGATCTTGTCTCGGAACAGGGCTAGATCTTCGGTAGCCTAGGCTTAGGCTAGATTTTTTTTTTTATGGAGAAAGGCATCTAGTGAATAAGGGCTGTCAACAAAGTACCGCAGGTTTTTAAATCCGTGATTACTTGTTTAATCTGTTTTAAGTCTATTTTCGCTGATGAATAGCCGATTTTGTTTTCTATCTCTCTCCTGTTTTTTTCATGTATTTTCATTTATTTCAATTTCTTGTGTAGGCAATCCTGTTGATATGTTAGGGGGGACAGTGTCCCTAGTGTCCTCATGTAGATCCGCCCTGTCATTCGGGGGTTTCGAACCCTTGACAACTCGGTCTGTAGTCCGACGCCCAGCGGCTGTACCACAGCGTCCCATTTTGAGGATAATAATTGAGTGGATATTTTTTTATTTAACAACAGTTTTTTCCAAAGGGCTATGCCTTTGCTTTCCGCCCAAATGTAATATTGAATCCCTTGAATCTCATTACTGATTGAGAGTATCTTGCGAAAGTTGTACGTTTGCTTGTGAGTGCATGTTTATGAGTGTGTGCTGTATTTGAGGTATTTGTGTTGTATGCCTCAGTGTACGGATGTCTGTGAGATTTTACATTCAAGTACATTATATAATAATATTAATATATTGATCCATGTGATATGCCCTAATGTGTCATGGTTTATAATATGTGTTTCATCGCATTACCGGGTGTCAGTGACTTTTGGGATGCTTGTCATTTGTGTAATGATAAGATCATGTGTGTACTTAAATGTTCAGGTTTTTTTTTTAAAATGTGTATAATCAATGGCATTTTTTATAACAACATCAAAACATGTTCCTATTGTATTCTATAAAATGGCAATAAAGGCATATTACAATGTATATATTATTATTATTATTTATATAGCGCCATTTCCATTTACAATGCTCAATGGATGTCAGTGCTGGACCCACAATTTGCTGGTTCTCTCTGCTGGTGATATGAGCTCGTGGCCGAATTCTGCTCCGAATCCGAATAATTCCGGTCAGGACATCATGGAACAAAAGAAGACCTTCCGGTGCATTAGAGACCATTGCATGGTATTAATTTTGCTCCATTTGCAAGGGTGAACGGTGACCACTCAAATATTTATGCTATGAAATCCGCCCAGCGTCACGGTGGTGGGAAGTGGGACTATTTGCCAGACGTTTATAGTCGGCGTCCAAGATTTGGCATCGATCTGTGGGTTTTTGGCATGCCGCTACAATGCAGGGGGTCGGGGTGTTGGTGTTAGCTGTTGGATACGGCAGTGGGTGTCGTGTCAATGTTTGGTTATGTGTCTGTCTGTCTGGTTGAATGAACGTCTCTAGGTTTGTCTGTCTGTCTGTCTGTCTGTTTCTCTATGTCTGTCTATATCTGTCTCTGTCTCTCTCTTTCCCCCTCTCTCTCTCTCTCTCTCTCTCTCTCTCTCTCTCTCTCTCTCTCTCTCTCTCTCTCTCCCTCTCCCTCTCTTTCTCTTTCCGTCTGCTCTCATTTCCTCCCGCCTCTCTCCCCTCTCTCCCTCTCTCTTCTGTTTATCTGTGTCTGTCTGTCTGCACCGTATCTTCCTTTCATTCCCTTTGTCTAGTGGTGGAGTAGTAAGAACAGAACGCTGATAACTGATACGGAAGCGTGGAAGGGCGAAAACAAAAACAAAACATTCCCCCAAACCCAAAAACAAACAAAAACCCAACTAGAAGCAAAAATACAAAGCAAATCAAAACAAAAAGCATCCAACAAACAACAAAAAACCCAAAATAACAAATAAACAATAACACAGCAATAACAACAACAGCAAAATCAACAAAATACAGACGAAAACAAAACAAAATGCAAAGACACAACATAGAAAAAAGCAAAAATAAAAACAAACACCT